>MU182326.1:208288-224203 GCA_016904865.1 Pissodes strobi
ACAAAAATGATGAAAAAAACTTTTTAATAAAAACTAATCCAACGGCTTTGGTTCAACACAGACAAGACACAGGACACACTTTTAATTTTGAAGAAATAAAAATTCTAGACAAACAAACAAATTATAAAAAAAGAATTTTTTCGGAAATGATACATATAAAAAAAACAAATCGGTCAATAAAAGAACGTACATTGAAAAATTAAATGCGGCATATTTTAATATCTTAGATAGAATATATTAATATGGTAATGCTAAAACTCCCGAACTATCTAAGATTATCCTATTAATTCCACTATTGTAATAAAAAACCAATACAAACAGTTTAAAAATGCGATAAAGCTTTAAATATTCACAATCAACACCTGAAGTCCTGGTAACTCCATCATAAACAATATTAACCAAATATATGTGTGTTGTATATGTCGCTGAATTTTAACAAATTTTAATAATATCCATGTATTGTCCCGTTTACCTAAATGTGTTTCCGTTTACACTTATATCTATTATGGACATAGGTCTAGAATTTTAAAAGTAAGTACCTACCCACTATGGTTTATAATTATATATTTTCATCTTGGTACCTAATATGTAAATTTTAAATTCGTCTTACCAAGTAATTTTATTCTGTGTTATTTCGTCCATTTTAAGTCTAAAGTTTTGCAATTTTAAAGAGCCAATATATATTTCTTTGTATAATACGTTAAGTAGGCTTGTATTAACCCCAATTTTATATTTTAGCTCCCTGAAGAAGCTAATATATTTGGCGAAACGTCGGCTTTTTAACAAAATCTAGACTTTTATTTCGTCGTTCCCTAAACCCAACAAAATCCAATTTGCTGTAAAAATTGTATTGGAACGTAAAAATCAATTTCAATTTTTGCTAGCATGTTTGATTCTCCCTTGGCTTGTGTTTGTCCTTAGTTTCGTCGATCACACGTTTGCATTCGTTTCTCGCTTCGACACAATAATTGTGATTTTCAGCGGTCTGATTTTGCTGCCAGTACTTGTAGGCTAGCTGTTTCCCTCCTACAGCTCTTTCGCATCTTCTGTCGAACCAGGGCTTTCCTTTCAATGGTAACTTGATGGAATTTGGGACGTATGCTTCCATTCCTGAGAAGATTACTAGCCTGATCTCTTCGCAGCAGACTGACGGGTCGTCAGTGACAAAGCAGACGTGGAGCCAAGGAAAATCTAGGTAGAACTCCCATAGATGGTCCCAGTTTGCAGAATTGTAATGCCAGATTTTGCGAGGCAATGGCGGATCCTTCTGTAGAAGTGGCAATTCACAAACCGTTGTAATAAGTTTGTGGTCGGAAGCACCTAATGACGGAGCAACTGTAATTATGTACTGGTCAGGATTGGTAGTTTGGAAAAGATCCAGGAGGGTGGCGAATTCGCCCCTCTCTGAGATTCGAGTTTGTTCACCTTCGTTGTCGGTCTTGTTGTGATGTTTAAGCCAATTGGTGTTGTGGACATTGAAATCTTCCAGAACGATTATTTCTGAATTGGGGTGATCGACCTGTATTGAGTCAAAAATGGTAGCTAATATTCTATAAAACCTTTGGTAGGCTCTATCGCTCGGAGGGCGATACATACAACATATAAACTTGGTTAATCCCTTGGCGGTGAACTTGAGCCACATGACGTCAAGGTTGCTCGGTTCGAGTATTTCCTCGCGGCGCCATGAATGGTCGCTTCGGACAAAAAGGCATATTCCGAACTTACGTCTAAATCGGGTATGTAAGTCGTAACCAGGATAGGGTTTAGTTTGTTATTATAGAACATACTTGTGTTTCTGTAAGGGCTAGTATGTGTGGTTTATTTGCTTGTAGATGTTGATATACCGGATTTATGTTTGTATTTATCACTTTTATATCGCAGAAATTTAATCTAAATTGGTTCGATATATTTGCTGTCTGTAAAATGCGGAATGAGGACTCTCAGGGCCACCCGGCGCCCGGAGATCTGAATGGCCGGGGAGTTTACTTCCGGAATATTTTGATCCTGGAAGTACCATCATGTTCAAATATTCGTACTGAGGAACCCGGACCCACCAGCGCGGAAGCGGAACGTGATTCGAGAAAGCCGTTAAGCACTTCCCAGTTCTGGTGGGGTGGTCTTTCACCGGGCGATGCTACTAGGCGTATTCATCTACCACCTAGGGCCATTTCCACTGGAAGCATCGGCCTCAGACTCGTTCCGTTGGTGGTCCCTAGTATGACACGGGTAAGAATGGAGTTTGTTGGGTTACTCCTCAGTGACCAGCTCCAGATTTTGTACTTTGGTGTTCTGCAGCATGAAGGAGGACGATGAGATTTGATGGGCCACATCCCGTGGCAAACTCGGTATGGGGAGGCCGTCACTCCCCGAAATCAAACTGCTCTCACCAGTTTGACGTTCCTGCCTGCTAATACAATGCAGCCCCTCTTGTCACAAACTGTCATTAATCGGCTCCAGACTTTGTACTTCTACGTTCTCCAGCCTGAAGAAGGACGATGGGTTCTGATGGGCCACATCCTGTGCAACTCGGAACGGCAGGGGCATCACTCCCCGTAATCAAACTGCTCTCACCAGTTTGACGTTCCTGCCAGCTAATACAATGCAGTCACAAACTGTCATTGATCAGTACCAGGCTTTGTACTTTGGTGTTCTCCAGCCTGGGGGAGGACAATGGGACTGAAACTGCTCTCACCAGTTGACGTTGCCTTTAGGATCGAATACTATCTAGCTACTTTCTTTCTATATTACGTTGAACACACCCGTGAAATCGAAAATAATATGACTTAACTTGTTATTCAACTAGTCAGTTATAATGAAAAAACCTTTAGGTTTGCCTTTAATTAAAGCAGTTATAAACTACATTAAGATATTAAACAGAAGAAAAACAACGACAGGTAAAGAATAAAAGCAAGTTTTAACCTTTGGTCTTTTCAGAGAAAAACATCTTAGTTAATATGAAATTATGTATGCTAATAAATAAAAATAAATGGTAAACGTTAAGTAGAACGGCCGGCGTTAATAAGCGTTAATAATTAACCATAAAAATATAGAAAATAGAATAATTGTCTTGTTTGGACTTCTTGGTTGGATAAGCTGAATTGACCGGTCGGGACTCATGGGCCAGCTCTTCAGGCAACTTCCAGAAGGAAACGTACACGATCAATCAACATAGGTAAGAAAGGACCCGTCGTGTACAAAAAAAAAACTTTCTCAGTTAGAAGGATTCTTCACGCAAAAAATCTGTTAAGGGTTTTTTCAAATCTACCAACGCTGAAATCAGCTAGCAGGTTTAAAAAGTGGATGAGAAAGAATCTCTACTAGAATAGAATCTATATCTCTATATCTCTCTAGAAACAGTGTAAATCCCAATTACGGACTGAGTCCAGTCACTAAACAAACACCACACCAAAGGTAATGAGTAGATACTTCCTGATACCCAAAAATGGGTCTGGTAGAAGATCTCGCACATTGGTATTTCATAATAGTTTTTTGCCATGACATGCCTATGAATCTGGCCGACTTTTGAAGAGTCCACTGTTTGATTTTTCCTATAATCGAGACAATGGAGATAAGGCTACGCGCAAATCTCATCCAGAATTTAACCAGCAAATCACTATGAATCACATGCTCCATGTTTTACACCTACGAAGGATCTGGTCAACTCGCGGTAAGCATATCCAAGGTTTTTTGACACTCGATATCTGAAATCACTCCGATACGCGCAAAGACGCAAGCCTAGAAAACAATTGGCATTTCATGATGGCTAATGGTCACAATTAACTTACACTAGGCGTGATGGTAAATGGCCACAATTTACTTACACTAGGCAATAACTGTTAAGATAAGGTAAGGTTAATCTGTTCCAGAATGACTCGAAGCGAGCTTGTTTACAAGGTGTTTTTCATCCCTTTTTACACTTCAAAAGCTCTAATCAGCCCGTTCTTTTTAGGAAGATAAAACCCTGGTCAAAATAAAAAAAATTAGTGTAATAAGCAAACATTTTATGAAAGCCAAAATAAACCACGGAAAACCATAAACAGACTGTCTAAGAATTTGACAAAAAAGTCCAGTTTCCCTAGAGAATCGGTATAAAATGTTATGGAATTAGGATCTACTACACTCAGACAAGTTATGCATTTTATCAAATCAATTAACTACGAGATCAATAAAGTGCAAATTTATTAAACAAGCTTTATTTTTGACAACCATATCCTCGAAAGAAATTTAGAGCTACTGAAACACCTTAAATGCCAAATTTTTACTTCTAGTTGAGGCAAGCAGGTGTGTAGCCACGTTCTTTTTTTCCATCAGGAAATTGACCAAAACAGCTAACTGAGCTACCAGAATGAGTCGAGAATGAAAATTGCTGAATTTTAACCACAATCAATGGAACTATGAGAGTGTGTATTGATATAATCTATATTCCTATGTGGTCCTTTATTTTCAAGTTTAATCAACATGTAACAAGTTCATGTCAAAAAACAACTCCGTTATTCTTAATAAGACAGTGACTGAAATTTTATTAAGATAATTATATATGAAATTTAATAACCGAATGGTGGAAATGAATAAGAGAAAAGTTGGGTAAAATTTTGCTTTAATTAGCAATCAAGTATATACAAGTACTCATTTTTGAAAGATTAACAAACAGGTTTTTTTCCTGAACATGTTCACTTAAGGCTCGTTTCACTCTACACAGGTATGGAAAATATTTGTGGACCATTTACTTCGCTCTAGATCCATGGATATGTACTGATACTATATGATCTTTAATATACCTACTAGAGGACTCACAAAACTTTTGAATGACGTAGGTTTTAAAATTAGTAAACGAAACTCAATTTGACATTAAGAAATCATTGGATGGTCCAAAGGACAAAATTGAAATATTGGAAAAAAGTGGAATTGATGAAATTGAAAGCATGAACTGTATCCAAAAATATGTTGGGCAAACCAGAAGATGTATACCAAATACCAACATAGCACATATGTGGAAGCGTTCTTAAAACCCTTGAAATGTTAGTTGATAGGCATATCAGACAGCGCACTTAAGGTTTCCCCCCTAATCAAAGGTCAATAGATGCTCCTTACATCTAAATGTAATGGATTGAAGCATACCTAGGTATGTTTCAATCATATCCATAAAGAGGGCGCTGGACGTAAGACCAATAGCAAGCCTAGAGAACAGGCTCATAATACCTTCTTTAGGTGAAGGTTTCATTAAAGCAATTGTGGGTAGAGGATGCCCTTAGGGTTGTTGGCCATCCTGTTGGATGATCTATCTCAGACTCTGTCTGCAAATAAGTTTGAACATTTAGGTTATGTAGGCGATTGTTGTGCGAAGAATATTCAACATCAGTCGTGGCTGTCAAGTGTAAAAGCAAATAGTTGGTTGTTAATCTACAGAAAAGAACAGTCGCTGCTCTCGTTCCAAAGAAAGTGCTAAGAACACTCAACATTAGTGGTCCATGAAGAAAAGATGCTCTTTTCAATCGAGGTAAAATATCTGGGAATCATCCTTGGCACATATTCAGATGGCCACAAATAAATAGACAATAGCACTAATAAGCGGTTGTGGGAGACTGCGTGGAAAAAATCGTGGTTTAAACCCAAAAAGAACTGTGATAACATATGGAGAAGTGACTTGGTGATCAAAGACAAGGCAAGTGGTAGCAAGGCGGCTAATAAATAATATGTAGCATATCTCACCATTCCATATTAGATCTACCATCAATGAAATCTACATACAAGGAGAATGCAGGTCGGTAGCTCACTGAAACTCTGTGCTAGACATGCGCACAGACTATGCTTTTGGCTACATCGAGGTAAAAATATCAAAAATAAATTACTGGAAGAGTGGCCCACCATTACGGAAGAAGGTGGTCTGGTACACCGACGCGCCGCCTCAACGAAGAACCAGGGATTCGGAGGCGAAATGTACAAACCAAGAGCGGAAAAGTGTATCGCAATATCTATGGGTATCTTAGTTACAGTGTTTCAGGCAGAAGTAAGAGCCACAAAACAAGGCCACTAATATAATAATTAAGTATGGTATGGAGCTGCTACAAGACACTATACTGACCCTAGCTTGGGTTTTATAATGAAACTGATGTATAGGAAATGAACGACATCTGATCTTATTTCGACATTCTAATATTAAGTACAGAAACCATTTTTGTTGACTTTAACATTTCATCCAGGCAGATGGTATAGATTTATATATTAGTGATTATTTGGTACCGCTGTTTAATCTTAAGCCTAAATAATTATTGTTGATGAATACATTTTCATTTGAAATTCTCTGACAATTTAATTAATGTCCTAATAATAATAATGGGTGGTTGGTTTAAATTGCATGTAATAAATTCAGTCATTGTTCGAGCCCTCTTGTACCGGATCATGATTTGCATCATCCATTTTATTGAGTCCTTTTGCGATAAAAGCATGCATAAGCCAATAAAATATAATTGCAGTAAATAAATATTTAAAAAGCAAATTACGAAACAATAAATCCGGTGATCGCGGGCATCGACTGAATTTCGTAACAAGTTTGTGTATAACTGTATCGATATTTTTGCAATAAGAAAGAGAATATGTTCCTAAGAAATGCAACTAATTATACTAAAATAATGTTTTGCAGATTTACTAATTATACGAAATAATTCAGCTTATATATTAAATGGAAAGAGAAAGGTTTAGTCAATAGGGGAGACCGGGGCTGGTTGGCACATGGGTTGATTGTCAAGAAACCCACAACTTGGCAAGATCGCAGCGTCGCGGCGGCAACTTTCTAACCCGGCTCAAAGCTCTTTCGGTACAAGCCAAAATGAACCATTTAGTACGAAAGTAACTATCGTCGAACTGAGTTCACAACGTTTTAAGTGCCTAAAAACCACACAGAAAAAAATTAGTGTACACATCTTACCATAAGTTATTGAATGATCTCTTGTTGAAAATTCAATCTTTCTGTTTAGCAAAATAAAGTGCTCAACACATCAACATCGTGATGTGATATTTCAGCTGAATAAATTTCGATTTTAACGTTCTTTGCGGCTTCCCGGCGTTCGAAAGAATGATCCTTTCAGTATATTTATCTTGTGCGGAATAACCGACTTGTGATAACCTGTCAATTATACACAGTTTTTAAATATACAGTGTACAAAGGGTCATTTTTACCTCACTCACCCAACAAGATACTTTGAAAACCTGAAACCAAGGTTTTAACCTCGGATTTTTTATATTATGTTGTTCTTTTCATATATAGATATTTTGTATACCATGCATAATTTTTGATGTATAAAAACCAAAATTAGGTATAGAAATTGTATAAAACTTCTATCTAATTTTGAATTTAAAGAAATAGTATATTATTTTATATGGAGGAAAAGTGATACTTTTCATGGCGCGCTCGTGTTTAACAGCCGAACGGAGTGAGGCTGGTAATAGAGAGCAAGCCATGAAAAGTAACTTTTCCTCCAAATAAAATATGCTGTTTTTTCTTCAAATGTCGGCAAATTAGTGCAAAAACATTTTTTTTTAATAGTAAAAATATCGAATTATTATTAAAGATAAGTGGGTTCGCAAGGCGGCTTAGACCGGTCTCGGTGAATAGGCACAGGTTGTTGCTATAGTAACGTAACATAAAGCTGTCCTGTCAGTGGATACAGTCAACAATCATTATTTTTTTAAGATTGCGTCTCGGATTGCGTTTTAATTCCGTATTGATAAGCAGTTATTGAATAAGTTCGATTAAATAATAACCAATTTGATCCTAAATTAGTGATTTTTAGAAATGCAGTCACAAATTGAGTGATAAATACAAATTGTAGTTTAATAAATCTTGAGGTGTTGACGCTTATTTTGTGGTCTGTTTGTATTGTATCTATGTTGCTATGACAACACTTTTACCTCCGGCGGCGAAAAAGTGAAAAGTAAAGCTCCGGCGGAGGAAAAACGAAACTTCACGACCGCCTACACAGTCGAGTAATGACGGATTTACTGACGTTTGAAGAAAATAGTATATTATTTTATATGGAGGAAAAGTAATACTTTTCATGGCGCGCTCGTTTAACAGCCGAACGGAGTGAGGCTGGTAATATGGAGCAAGCCATGAAAAGTAACTTTTCCTCCAAATAAAATATGCTGTTTTTTCTTCAAATGTCGACAAATTAATGCAAAAAGTCTCTTTTTTAATAGTAATAATAATTATTATTAAAGATAAGTGGGTTCGCAAGGCGGCTTAGACCGGTGCGGTGTCGGTGAATAGGCTCAGGTTGTTGCTATAGTAATGTAACATAAAGCTGTCAGTGGACACTGTCAACAATAATTAAATTTTTAAAATTGCTTCTTCGATTCCGTATTGATAAGCAGTTATTGAGTAAGTTCGATTAAATAAAAACCAATTTGTTCCTAAATTAGTGACTTTTAGAAATGCAGTCACACATTGAGTGATAAATACAAATTTTAGTTGAATAACTCTTGAGTTGTTGACGCTTATTTTGATGTTTGTTGGTATTGTATCTATGTTGCTATGATAACACTTTTACCTCCGCAGGCGGAAAAGTGAAAAGTAAAGCTCCGGCGGAGGAAAAACGAAACTTCACTGCCGCCTACACAGTCGAGTAATGACGGATTTACTGACGTTTGAAGAAAAAATAATATTCCGCAAGTGCTCATCGAATTGTGTCGAGATTAGAGATTTTTCCAAATCGCCTTCATACCTCCAATACTAATTTTGGTGCACTTTTTGGCGGTTGTTCTCTATGTCTTGCACAATCCATTTTCACGCTTATAAAAATTGTGCTTGTAGCTACTCTTGAGTTATCCTGAATTCTATTCCACCAATTTTAGTTCTCAATAACGTGTTGTAGCACCCATTTACGATTTTTGTAGCACCCATTTACTATTTTTTGCAATAAATCTCTGACTATAAAAATTCCCGAACTGAGTAATTAATAAATGTCCCATTTTGTTTGTATTTCCAGAGTACTTTTTCACATAGCTTTTCTTAATTTCTAAAAAACAATAAATGTATTACAGATATGTCAAGAGAAAATCATATGCAAAGAAAGAAGATTCTACCGTCTATAATTTATTCAGCTGCAAAATTTTTTATTAAATTTCATTTTGAGTGCATTTACTGAAGCTGTGGCATAAAATCCATGCATATTTAATATTAGTATCTGATGCAAATCTTGTTTATAATGCTTTTTGTCAAAATAACAATATACTAATATGTTAATATGTTTATAGTGATTTTTCCGATAAAAAACTTTTCTGTACTGACCTTAGGACTTAAACAGGTTCAGTTGAAACTGCATCATTTTAGCTGTGATAATTTAATAAAATCGATTATCAGAAAGTGAGTGAATAGTGAATAAGTTGTGGTTGGCACTTATTTGATTACGATTTTGTATATTTCTTTTTTCTTAACCTCGTTTGAATGACGATAATTCGTCACAAAGTATAATAATGAATTATGGGTTGGGTTGTCCCAAAGCGATCAATTAAATATTATTCATATAAAACCAAACTACAATCAGAAAACGTGTCTGATAAGCAGCCTTGCAAGCCAGAGCAGGTACACATTAAGTTACCTATTCTTTGTTTCTTTTTCAGAATTTGCAATCATGATTCGGGATTCCAAAACAAAATTTGGGAAGTTAAACGCCCCTGATGGCATACTTCTCTAAGAGTTGCTAGCTAGCGAAAATAAATGCAAGATCAATAGGAAGAACAAAATTACGGCTTTGGCGAGGAATTGCAAAGCAATTTAAGAATATGAAATATTTAATGAACGACTGATTTTACTCTCCATTTCAGTTGTGTTTTTAAAAAAATATTTAGCATTTTGGCCAACATAAGAAGACCAAAACTGGTTGAATATAATAAATATAAGGAGTAAAGGATTGTTTACGAAAACAAAAACAGTTTGCGAAAAACGCTCTGACCCGTTAATTTTTTTTTCGACATTGCTAAGTAGCATACGGAGTGGGTCAAAAAGTCTGGTCAGCTGTCAACAACAGGAACATTTCTTGGACTGTAATAGTCATTTGGTAAAGCCGTGCTTACTATTGCTGGTTTCAGTATAAGTTATGGAAGAACTTAATTTTGCTAAATAAAATAGTATTTTCATGTTTTATTTTCACCCACTTTGCTCTCACAAGCTCCAGCCTCTATAACGGACGGTATGTGGTCCTTTTTAAAGAGTGTGTAAATACCGCATGCGATGCATGAATTCTAAATAACTCTGGTAAAATTATGACGATATAAGATACTCCTTCAATGGTTTCCATTGCATTTCGCTTAGCATGTATTACTAACAATATCCAGGGCGTTTTTAGAATGTCTGGTCTGTTTCCCTACAACAGAAATATTTTAAGGGATGCAGATGTAGGTTCTAGAACTTTCATACTAAAGAAAAACACTTTCTATTCCATGCAAAAGCCAAAAGGACTCTTCTTCGAGACAGCGTAACAGAGCGCTCGCGGCCTAAGTGCCTTCTTCCTCGATATGTTTGCTTGTTTCCGTCCCTGACAAGCATCACCAATATTACTTGTCAGGGACGAAAACAAGCAAACATATCGAGGAAGAGGACGAAACAACATTCACTGAGAATAGCCACATTTCAATTTCACTAATTACTTTTAAATGGTTTTAACAGAGTCCTCGTTATGTGAACCTTTTAAAAAATGTAATTAGAAAAATTTAGATGTGGCCGTTCTTAGTGAATGTTGTTTCGTTCTCTTCCTCGATTGGTTTGCTTGCTTCCGTCCATTACCAGTAGCCCTGATGATAGCTTAGGCCGAAAGTGCTCTGTTACCCTGTTTCGAAGAAGAGTCCTTTTGGATTAAAATGTTTTTGCATGGAATACAAAGTGCATGTTTCATCCATGCACATAGCCTTTACTTTACATTATATTCGCCATGCAGCTTGGAATATTAAGTCAATCTACAGATATAAGGCAACATGAATACTTGCTGTCATTGATTTTTGAAAGGTGGAAAAATGTCCAACCGAGTATAACTACTGTCTATCATACAAGATATAAAACATGTTAATGATCTATATGACCAAACTGTTATCCAAAGCTTGCGTAATCAGATAGTAGCTAAACTTGGATCTAACAAAAAAGAATATCTGGAAGCCGTCTCAAGAGAAAGAAACCCGAAAAGTACTTGGTCTGCACTTAAAAATCTTAACATATCCAACGCACCTGGCAAGCACTCACTGCCATTACATTTGTCTGATCCCTTTAAAATAAATCAATACTTTTCTCAGTTTTTTCAAGATGTCAGTAATAATTGTGATGAAGTCCATGGCGTTTTACACTTTTTGAAGAGTGAATCTTCTGGTTTTGATGATATATCCCTTTCAATGTCTAAATACTGTAGTCCCTTCATTGATACCTTATTGGTTCATATTATCAATTCATGCATCGAACCTAGCTATTTACCTGGAGTCTGGAAAAAGGCAATTGGAATTCCATTACCTAAAAAGGCAGGTCCAGAAACCTTTTCAGACTTACGTATAATAAGCATTCTTCCGGTAACCTTAATGGAAAAAATATTATATAAACAAATATTTGAGTTCTTCACAATTCATGATTTATTGCCTCAATGTCAAAATGGTTTTAGATTAAACTTTTCAACTGTTGATACCTTAGCTAACATTACAAATGACATTTGTGTAGCTTATGATAAAGGGTTGGTCAGTGTGCTGGTTTTGTTGGATTTCTCGAAAGCGTTTGTCACTATAAATCATAAACTTTTATTAGTTTTTGAGTTATTGAGGGTTTTGAGCGTGAAGCTTACCGTTTGATAGAATCTTATCTTAACAAACGCAGTCAAAGTGTAGCTGATAAACAAACGCAGTCTTCTTTTCTTGACATATTTTCTGGTGTTCCGCAAGTCTCTGTATTGGGGCCGCTTTTATTTATCATATATACTACAGATATTCTGAACTCTGTTAACAATTGTGATTCCCAAGCTTTTGCTGACGATACCCAATTAAACTTTCAATTTAAACAAGAAGATTTTAATCAGGCCAGTGTTATTGTTAATAATAAGTTATCTAGAATAAAAGAATTGTCACTTAAGCACAACCTGATACTCAATTCGTTAAACACTAATGTTATGCTTTTTGGTATTCAACCAAAAATATGATAACTTTAGATTAATCTAACTTTGAGAATTGATAACACACCTTTAAAGATTATTGAAAATGCAAGAAATTTAGGTTTAGTGTTAGATACAAAATTAAGATTCAGGGAGAACACGAACAGATTGATTCAAGTTTCCTTCTATAAACTAAAAATGTTGTATAATAGTAGATATTATCTAGATACTAAAATTCGAAAAGATTTATGTGAATCCTTAATACTTTCCAATTTGAATTACTGTGATCTCATCTATGGTGGATTTCTTGACTCTACTTCTAAAAAACGGATTCAGAAAATACAAAACTCTTGTTGCCGTTTAATTTTCGATTTGCGAAAGCGAGAACATATATCTCATAGAATTAAGGAATTGGGTTAGTTGAATATGGAAAATAAAAGAATCTTACATTTTAATAACTTCATTCATAAGTTTTTTAACTACCCTCACACCTCTGAACTGTCAAAAAGATGTTTTATCCCTAGAAATAGAGTTTACAGTGTGAACACTCGGCAAAATTTCAAATTCACCATTCCGCATCATCGCACTGCTTTATACCAAAGATGTATGGCCTATAATGCCATAAAACAGTACAAATGAATTTAAGACTCTGTCTTTAAAAAGGTTTATATTTTCTGTAAAATTTTGTTTTAAAAGGAATAGTTACAGTTATGGTGCGTTTAATTTGATTTATTAATGAGAAAGAGTGAGTTATTGTGAAGTTGGTGCTTATAAAGGATTTGAAGTTTTGTTTGGTTATTCCTGGTAGCCCTAAATATTTTATTAGAATGTTGACTTAGTCTTAATGGATATTTTTCATGTATTCTTTTTTCTCTCTTTGCCGTCTATACAGTGCGGACTCGGGGGTTTAATGGTTGAGTATGAGTAGCCCTCGGCTAGACTTCGCCATAATTCTCTTGTCTTTGCACTTGGAGTTATATTGTTTTGTTGTTTATTTTTTTATAACTGTTTAATAAAGATGATTTTGATTTGATTTTGATTTAATTGATTTAATTAATTAAAAAAAAAAATTGGTGAAAAGTTTAGTTTCATTTAATTCCAGAAGATTTTGAGGCTATGCTTCTTTTAAAAAGACAATAACCCAATGAGATGCTGGGGGGTGCAACTATCCAAATCTTTGATTTGTTATCTTCGTAGTATTCTTGGGTCAATTTGGAGCAGATTCTTAACGGTGACGTAACTACTTATTCACTAAATTATATACTAAAAATGAGCTCATTTATATCGTATACGAGCAACTCAAAAATGCGAGTTCAATCAGTCTCCAATTTTCTTAGCATGACCTAAAGTTTTTGTTTATTTTGCCTGGCATGGATCATTGTTACAAGAAGAACATTTTGTGTAAACCCACATATTGAAAATAATTGAAACTGCAAATTTTATTGCCGCAAAAGGACTACAACATAGCGCTGCTAAATCTCTTGGATTATAAATGATGTCAAAATAAATTTTCCTTGAATTTGTTATGATTATTATTAGTTTTGACATTCATCAGAGGAATAGTAATTTTATGTGAGAATGCGAGTTTACGAGAAAATTTTAATAACATGAGTTAAGCTACATGTAGTTTAATTACGTTAGAAATAACGTATACAGCTGATTCCTATTTTTCGGCAGTTCCACCACTGATACTTTGATACCATTAACACTCTAGTATTGGATCATGAATAGACACCTGTACAATCTACACGCGTATATGATATAATAGAAGATTCGGAATGATGGAATATATACGACAGGCAATATTAGTCGCAGAACTTTGTATGTCATCAATAAGTTAAAAAGCATTTCACCATAACATCTTCACCTATGGATTTAAAACTTTTCACTTGAGACAAGAGATAGCAGCTTTTTAAGTTTTGAAATTAATTCAAGTTTTACAAAATTTATTAGGTGAATGCTTTTGTTTTGCTCGCAGAATTTATTTCTGAACAAGTTGCTGATAACTTCTGGAATGGCTGTTTTGCTGGAATGATCAATTCCACTGAGAAAACTAGTATATTGATTCATGGAAAGGTGATAGCTATAATGGAGATTCATGCGATTCTTAGTAAATTTCCATGTGTAGTGAGAATGTATTCATTTATAATTGGCAACGTAAATTGCATTACTTCGGCCAAATATTAATTTCTAATTGTAGTGGGTTTCAATAATGGACGAAAACTACTTGCTCACTAAATGAAAAATAAATAGTGTAGCAACAAAAGTCTGAATATTCAACTGCTTCGAAGAGACGAACAGAAATGGGACGCATTTGGTGTCGCGATAGCAGACCTCTAGTATTGGACTAAACCAGCAGCAGAACACTGCTGGCTATTTATCTATAATTAACCATGATTTACTAGATGATTGCTGCTTAAGCTAGATTTATTTTAAAGTGTTTTCTCTTGCCTAAGTCTCCACATCAAACATATTTCGCTGTGACTAATTTTCGATGTTTATGATAATGATAATCAGTATACATATAATATGAAGGAAAAGCACGACAGGAAAATTTACAAAAAATTATACGCATATGTTTGAACCCAAAATTAATTTGTTTCGACCGAGCTAAGGACTTGAATTTTAACTAGATCTATAAATATGACATAAGACTACTAATCTTCATTTTGGAATACAATTTTAAAAACATGCCGTGTAGAATTATTTGCAATTTTACTTTCTACTAATCTAGTTGATGTGAAAATATTTTCCTAGAGCAAATAATGTAGAAACCTACGATTACTCTTCTTTTCTGAAATTAAAGAATATAAGAAATTGCGAGTACCTAAAAACCAAACTACCTTCAATAAAACAAGGTTAAACTCAAAAATATGACTGATAGAGCTACGCTATTATTTATGTGCTCACACAAATTAGTCAGAGCATATTTTAAGCTATGTATTTTTTATATACCAACAACTTCAGTGGATTACATTTTTTACATTTAATCAATCCGTATAATCCGTTATTAAAAACCACAATGATAAACGCATTTACATATGCGTATTTATTGAAATCTAACAGTATTATTTGATTATAATAGTTTTTTAAACATGAATATCACCCCTTACGACAGATACCTGCATTATCGATAAAAGCTAAAACCGTTATTACTATTGCAAACAGTCCATTAAAATCATTGTATGAATAGATTTAATTAAATAACCAGGTTGCGTTTTGCCTAAATGGTTGTTGTTCAATCACTCGAAAATAAAGTACTTGTAACGGTGCATGTAAATAGAGATTATACAAATGTTACATGGCATGAATAAATTGTAGGTTGGAGAGCCAGGTGAATAACATTAATTAATGTTAACGTTTATGATTAATTTATTAGATATCATGTATTTGATATTAATGTATTTATTCACTTACAGGCCATGCCCTTTATCAGATTACACAGTGTGTACGGTATTAAAATATCAATCATGTGCAACAATTTCACCTAATAGATCGTGTCAGACATAAGTAAATTAACGACTAAAAATCGGCTACTATCTTAATAACATAGCAACGTCAAGCTAATTAACATATGTGTAATAATAAATCAAATTATACTTTAGGCTGAGAATAAGAAACTGTAGATTAGGTGATAACAATAGTAATAATAAACATAATGTTTCTCTGAAACTGCTGAGCATGAACAAATGATATCAACAATAAACCATCCTAGTTATTACGATACAAATGGAGATAATTTACTATTTTAATATTATTTTATATTATATTATTTTTTATTTTCATACGCGTGCGGAAG
>MU182326.1:239203-289904 GCA_016904865.1 Pissodes strobi
TATAAAGATTTCTAAAAAAATCACGTATCTTTATGGAATTCCAGACAGCGAGAATGCTCAGGGCCTCCAAACGCTTCTTCAGCAGAGTAGTTTTATAACCATGGAGTCATCCTACCACCAGTCCACGATTTAAGAATGGAGCATTGTCCTAGAATCCAAGTCCCTTCGATAGATCATATGAATTGGCATTAAGTAATCACCAAGAGTGGTAATAATCTCTAATTCGAGAAAGATTTGAATTTAGTTTAATAAAAAGTAAATAGATGGTGTTCCGATTGGATTGAATTTAGGATTCCACTTGGATTTCCAATGATCAATGCGAGATTTTCAATGAGAAACCAATGAGGGATTTTCAATGAGATTCCAATGAGGGATTTTCAATGAGATTCCAATGAGGGACTTTCAATGAGAGCCTGAAATAAAAGGAAACGAACATCAGATGTCTCAAAATGGCGTCCGCGAACTGCTAAAAAAATTCGTCCTTCGCGGTAATTAATTACCTGTTCGTCTGGCTCTCCCCTTCATGTTTTTGCTAATCCATGCCACAGAGTCAAATATTATTATTCAATCCAGCCTAGCTGCCTTTAATTCCCAAGGAATTAAACCATAAGAATTTCACCGACACTATCACCTTATGGCCTTGCCTGAAGGGCTAGTCTCAAAAGAGCTCCTCGTTCAGAAGAAGTGCTGGGAAGCCCTGAGCATTCTTGTGGTCTGGAAATTCATAAAGATAGGTGATTTCTTAGAAATGTGTATAAAATTCTTCAAATGATCTCTTAACTACAGAAAAGCCAACATTTCAAAATTTAATTTCATATTTACCGTATCTTGTAGATTTAACTTATTGTACATGTAAGTAACTGTACATTTCTTACCGTATCTCAAAATAATCTTATCTTTAACTTTATGTATATTTAGCTTATTGTACAAGTAAGTATCTGTACAATTATCTTACCGTATCTTAAAATTATCTTATCTACTTATCTTGAATCTTATATTTAGCTTATTGTATATTTAAGTAACTGTACATTTAATTTTTCGTATCTCAAAACGGGATTATATATCTTGAACTATACTTATATATAGCTTATTGGACATTAGTTATAGCAATTTTATCTTATCTCCTTTAACTAACTTGGATTTTGACCTGATCAGTAAAAATAATTACCTTTCTTATCTTTACGGTGGTGTTTAAAGGTTCTGTACATATTCGGTATTAATTATTGGTAATCGGTATTATAATGATTAAATAGTCTGTACATATTTGGTATTAATCTTTGGAAGTTTTAAACTATAAATTTTAGTAATCTCTCATTTAGTAATTATCTTTACTTTAATTAATGCATAATAATTATGTTATTATCCGGGCTATAGCTACTTTTCTTAAATGATAAGCTTTTAAAATATACTGAAATATATAAATTGGATTTCTTTCAGAGATGTCTGTTAGATTTCACAAGTATCTTCTCGATTTTGTTATAAATTATTGATTTTCTGTCGAAGGTCAATATTTTAATATCAATTACATTTTGCTCAATTCTGAGAATTCTCGTGATCGGAGAGTTGATTTGGTTAATTATGTAGATAATTTTCTTGACTTATTAGTGGACTGATTATATTTTAAAAGCTATTAGCTTATCAGGACCATTAATTTTAAATAGGGTCGTAGAGACAATTTCGTTTACATTAACCGTGATGTTTGCAGTTGCGTTATTTGCAAATAGGTATTATCCAAGTTAGCGATCTATTTATAGAGTTATCTTGGATCAATTCAGATTGATAAATATCGAATATATTTTTCTGACCTCACAGGGTATTAAGTGATTTGTTTAATTTGAAGGATATGTGGCTTGAGTCAAATGTTAAAAATTGTTAGGAATTTGCATCTTTTATTTCTTGCGTTTACTTACTTTGCATATATAATATAACCTGACAATTTAACGTATCTTTCCTTATCTTTCGGTCTACTGTAGAAGTGGCGCCCAAAAAAATTAATTTTCAGACTTCGAACTCACACCCCTAGTGCCATCGCAATAAGAAGTATCTGAGCAGCGACGGGGTAACTCAAGGAACATTTAACACTTACTTTTATTTATCCAAAAGGTTTCAATTAAAATCGAGACAACAATCAAAAAATAAAAAAAATAAAGGGGGAAGTTTAAAATGTTATAAGGAAATGTGGTCACCGCAAAGTAAATTATACCTTTAAGCAAATATAAATATAATTACACCGAAAAGAATTAAGGGTAAATATTATAAAATTATATGCACAGACTATATATGAACCCACGTACATCCCTTCAGCTTTACATATTATTGAAATGAAACAAAATTGAAATGAAACAAAACATAATTTCAAGATATAAAAGACTAGGAACTACCCTACGCTCGCTTCGCAAACAAAAGTTAACCCAAACATGTAATAATAAAATGATAAATATTACTAGCTAGGGACCAAATTACCACTACCCATCAAATTCATTATATCTCTTTGATGAACAAGTTTCCTGTTAATATTTTGTTTTACCTGCTTTGACGACCAAATGGGAAACACCCGGTTTTCCCTCAATAGGTAAAGCACTCTAAGTTTTTAAATTAAACTTTATGTGCAGGCATATTTTCAAAGTCTATTTTATAGGTATAATTAAACGGGCACCTTAATATTTGCTAGCACATTAAAATTCCAGGTACGCCTCACCGTTTTTCGGAGTAGTTTGGTTAGTGTCGTAACCTTTTAAAAGTGCGGTGTCATTCTGCAAAGACGAAGTGAATACGTGTTCACACTGTTCACGTCCAATTTTATTCACTATTCTCAATCCACATTGTGGCAATAGGGGTGACCGAGTTCTATTCCTGACACGGGCATCGTACTTTGTTAAAAGTTTGGTGCTCTGAAATTTAGAGTGCCAGAGACATGTGTAACGTGTATCTGCACTAGCCACGCGGTGACCAGACCGGGTGGGATTGGATATCCCGTGGGATTGAAGGGTGCAGTTACACACTTGCTAGTCGCTATATCACTGGCGACTAAGGCTGTGCCATGGCCAAGGATGGGAAGTTGTACAGACAACCTAAGTCCGTGCCGAATCCGAAGGTTAAAAGCTCTTCACGCCGGCCCTGGGGAGCGGGCTGAAGCTGTACAAAGAACCTTAGGTCCGTGCCAAATCCGAGTTGTGACCAAAGTCAATATGATTGCAGTAAAAAAATTAATATTTTGATATAATTTCTTAGATAGTTTCGAACCTAAAACTATACAGCACCACTGTTTTACTTAATAGCCATGAACATCTGGTTCATATTATTAGGAAAATCTAGCTCCCATATCATCAGTCAAAAGTATCATCAAGCACTTCTGGTTTTCAAAACCAGGATTTTCTCGAGCCATTCTTATGGCAGAATTTTTGCCCAAATTCTGTTATTTTAGTATGTTTCTTCATTACAAAATACTCCATTTTTTCTTTTTTAGGCTCTTGCGTTGTGAAGTAAGATCGTCCGAAAACTATTGATTTTTTTGCGAGAACATTTAAAAATTTTCTGTAAATTCCCATTATTATATAGGTAAACAAGCTAAATATCCAATTCACTTTAAATATATGAACATTCACATGTGCATTGTGCAGTAATTAAATCAGTTAACATGGTTGTATAATAAACGAGCACGACTTAATAGCAAGTTAATAGCCACTTCCACTCCTTTCGCCATTCACAAAATCACGCACAGCTCCGCCTTCTATAGACATTAATCAGATAAAAAGCAAATTAAAACTGAAAAGTTAATTTACTTTATTTTAGTTACTTCAGACTATATTTAATAATACAGCTAGGAATCGATGATTTTCAGAACATTATGTTAAGAGCATAAGAGCCCAAGGGGCGGTGTGGGTGCTTAATTATTTTGAAATGTTGAAGGAAATATGATCCAATTTTGTAACTTCACATAGTGATAAGTTACACAGGGTTATTTCTTTAACACCTTATTTATTTCCAATTTTCAACTTAATTACTTTTCAGTTGTGAAAAATTTAGTTCCAGACCTATGTTGTAAAGGAAAATGATAATAACACATTACAACATAAGCTGATGCTCAATTGATATATTATATATCTAGGAACTGAAGTGTACTCATTTAATCCCGCGAATGGAGTTTGTGCCCATTCAAGGGATTAGGGCACTTTAGTCCCGTGGTATATACACTATTTTTTGCACTTTCGGGAATAATATTATTAAAATTAGGTAATAGGTGTGTAGGTATAAATTTAAAAACATCTGATTAAAGCAAGGACCAGTTGAATATTCTATTAGGCTACGTTGTGACAATTAGTTACAGTATAAATAAATGAGTTGCCAGTATCATTAATTTTGTGATCGCAATCGAAATGGATACTTTTGATCTGAAAAGATCAGCTGAAAAGGCGTTAGAAGGTATTTTGTTGTCAAAATCAGGAAAAATATATGAAGCGCAATATGAGGTGTTTGTAACATAGTGCTGTGAACGAAAAGTTGAAAATTTCAACAAAGATGCCCTACTCCTGCTTTTCATAGAGAAATCCAGGACTTTCTCTCCTTCAACGCTTTGGGCACATTATTCCACGCTGAAGACCATGCCCAACGTTAAAAATAATATCGACATCAGCAAATTGCACAAGCTAATTGCCTTGCTGAAAAGAAGAAACGAAGGATATAAGCCAAAAAAGCCAAAATACTAACAGGGGATCAGGTTGACAGATCACCCAAATTACTGGACATTCAGGTAACCCTTCCAGGCAAACTGTACAAACGTAAACATCCATCTGAAAATAAATAAATGAATAAAATTTGTTAAGTTTAACCTTTTTTATTATGTGTTGCTACTTTAGTCCGGGAGGTACAAAAACACTTAGTACAGACCCCTTTAAGTAGTATTGTCTTAATCCTATTAAGCATACATTTTATCTAGCCCTGAAAAAATAAAACAAGTACAAAATTGGTATAATAATGTTTACTCAGTAATAAAAAATAACAGATTTAAAAAGGAATAAAATATTGTGTCTTCATATAAGGACTATGTGGGTTAATGATTTAATTTGTGCTATCCCTCAAAACATTTTGGGCAAAGGGCTATTATGCATCGGTTGTAAATGTACCAGGATTTTCGTTTAAATTTTAACTCCTTACAACGAGTTGAGTTTTTATGCTCAATTTTCTTGGTCGATGATCTGCGTTCCTTTGAAACAGGAATTCTTTGCCTTTTGACTTGAACCGGTGTGGATTTCCGTTTTACTGTGTGGACGATAATTTTCTTTAGGCTCCAATTGTCCCTTATCTTAACAAATTAATGAATTGGCTATTTGACTTTTGAACCAAAGCAGGTTTGTGTTTTCATGATTCTTTAACTTCCATATCAACCTAGCGTTGACAATGGTAACATTTAGAAAATGGAAGAAAACTCGCATGTGCCATCTCTGGATTTTCTTTTAGTTCCTATATGAAGCCACCAGAGAATCCATCAAGTTTACATCTCTCATATGCTTACTATAAACAGATTTGGCATAAGGTCTATTAGTCTATTTCCATCTATTTCAGCTCATTCGGGCTGTGACCTACCCAGCTCTAGTTGAATTGACATATGCGATCTACAACATCAGGTACGTAAGCAAATACAAACAAAAATATTTTTCTATTTTGCAAGGTGGTTTCATTTCGACAGCGAAAGAAGCATCGAAAAGAACCTCTCTTCGACACTACTTTTTAATTTTTTCAAAGGTTGGTTGCGCTGATATCAAGAAAATTGTTTGTATCAAGGTCACCCGCAAAAGTTGTGACACCACCTTGATAGAGTTTTCTAGTAGAAGCGACGTCACAAATCCCAACGTGGCCGCGCAAAAGAAAACCATTTTTTTCAATAAAGAATTGTACATTAAAAAAAACATAGCATAAATACACGTTTTAAAAAACATTTAGCGCACCCGTACGTTAAGAAACGCCTAGTAAGAAGGCGTTTTCTAATTTCGTGCCAGTGGAAAAAAATATATGACTTTTTAAAACTATTAGCATGTGCTATTTTGATATAAAACAAAATTTTATCAAAAACTCCATTTCCCCGGCAACCACGCCTAATTATTATATTCTCACGTAAGCCCTTAGTGCCTTTTCACATATGCCGGATAAGATGATCCGGTATACGGATATCCGATCGCGAGGTACAACATTAAATGAAAGCTTTCACACGTTTGTCGGACAGTCGGACGCCGGAAACGTGCTGAATAAACCGGATATCCGACGTCGGATATCCGATGTCGGACTCGTGTGAAACGGGGCTTAGGCAGACATCGATCCTCCCGAACATAGGTTCCGTTTGGGACAATAAGAGTTCGCGTAATGGGGGCATACATTTTAAGTTATTACTAGCGTCTACTATTTTGTTGTCTCTTGGGAGTAATTGAAAGTCTTTTAGTTTAATATTTTTATTAAACACTATTACTAAACATTTAACTTTTGCATCATACACGAACATCTATATCCTCTAGCAGCTTCCCCATCGCTAGTACTAATCACCTCACGATCAGTACCAATTGCTGTATCTTGAACTTCCTATTAAATGTTACCAACTGTTTAACATGAACATTTTCATGACACGCTTTCCCAAAGAAAGGAAAAATAATAATTTTTCTAGATACACGTTGAAGTATTATTTAATAGTAACTCTGAAGGTAAGCATTAATTAGGAATCTGAGTCAAAATTAGAACTAAAAATTAGCCACACAATCGTTTCAGTGGCGTGCCCAAAAATTTTGAATACCGAAGTGAGGTTTGTGAACTAAGGACAACATTTCTTGTCGTAAGATATCAGGTACAATTATTTTATTTTCTAAAAACAGTAAATCATTTGATAAAAAGATTTTATTTTTTAAAGCAAAAGAGTGTTTTAGGCCCAAACTCAATTTTTTACAATTATCAGGCCATCCAGTCTTTGCATAAAGTTTTACCTGAGATAATATAGGTTCTTCAGTAATGGATATTTTGAATAATTCTTTCTTTTCCGCCCACATATTGACATTTTGATAATATGTGATAGGAGATCTGCAATTAACATGTCTTTGCCAGGTAGATAAACAATTTTTATATCATATTTTAGTAACCTCAAGCGCATTCGATGTAACTGATTTTACCTAAATATTTGAAAAATATAGGACCAAAAGGCTTGTGGCAGCTTTGCACGTTAACTGAATGTCCGTAAACAAGATAATGACAATTTTCAAATAGAAAACATATCGCTAAGAGTTTATTTTTGATCTGAGCATAGCGCTTTTCAGTTTTAGTCAATCATCTCGATGTATATTAAACAGGATATCCATTTTGTAGCAGGACACATCCTAGACCTTCAGAAGATGCGTCATACTGAATTGTTATTGCAATATTAAGGTCAAATATTTAAAAAATTGGCGAGTGAGAAATCAAATCTTTTAGGTTATTAAGCTCATTAGTATGTATGTTACGGCTAATACAAAAAGTTAGTTAATTCGCGAATTAGCCAGCTAAAACGCGAATTAGCCAGATGCCAAGGATAAATTGCGAATTTGTGTTGGTTTTGCGTATTATCCAGTTAACCAGCGGAAACAAACTAACCCAAACTAACCTTTGGATTAGTTTATGTTAGTTTGTTTACCCTGAATAATACGCGAAACTAACACGCATTCGGGTTTTATCCTTGGCATCTGGCTAATTCGCGTTTTAGCCGGCTAATTCGCAAATTAACTAACTTCTCGTATTAACCGTAACATGTTGCTTTATCAGTCCAGTAAAAGAGTATAACTTTTTTAGTCAAATTTCTTTTTCTTGTAGTTCTAGAAAAATTTGGAACAAATTTAGAAAAAAAATCACAAGACCAAGAATTCTTAAAACTTCTAATTTATTTTTGGGAGTTTCGACAGCTATTATTGCCTTAATGTTATCCTCATATAAATAAACTCCTTCTGAAGAAATTGTAAGACCCATAAACTTTACATCAGTACTTTTATATTGTAATTTCTTGAAATTAAATTTAATACTATTATCTCGTGCTCTCTTAAATATTTCAAGTAATGATTTATCAAGTTCATTTTCATTTTCTGAAGCTAATATCAAAACGTCAAAATAAATATTAATACCTTTAATGTCACCAAAGATTTCCGTTGAAAATTTTCTGGAGCGCTAAAAATACCAAAACGTAGTCTTTTCAACTTGTATCTATCTATCCAAATTGTGTATTAAATGTACAAAAGTCACTACTATCTTTATCTAGAGATAAATGCCCAAAACCAACTTTCATGTCAATTATTGTAAAAATCTTATTATGAGTTAATTTGCTAGTAATGCCATTTGATGTTGGAATTAAACAATATTCCCTACATATATATTTATTTAATGACTTAAGATCTAAACACAGTCTTAAGACTTAAAGATCTGGCTTTTCAACTATCATTAAACTACTGACCCATTTTCTAGGATAATCTACTTTTTCAATAACATTATTACTTACTAGTATTGCCAAACTCTGTCGAAGAGGGTCATGTAATGAAAGTGGTATTTTTTTTGTAACTGAACTACATGCTTAGCATTTTCAGACAGTTTGATGGTACACTCTCCAGTAATTCTAACTAAATCTTCAAAAACATCTTTGAATTGCTTATAAAGTTCGTTTTTAGTTCTAGGCATAGAAGAAATATTATGAATAATTTTAATTAAATTAAATTTGATACAATCGTTTAAACTTAACCCTTAGTTAGGCGCGCACAAAATTTTACGTAGCTGGTCGCGCGGTGTATTTTATACACCATATTACATATATTATTAAAGCAGACTTTTTCCATATAAAAAAAACGAGGCATTATTTAGATGTTTTAATACGGTTAGTAATACAAAATTCAACAATATTCTAATTTTATACAGATAAAATGAATTAAAAACGCCGTAGTACAAAACAATTTTAAAAATAAAATATTAAACAAGAAATTAAAAATAGTGTTTAGAAAACGTTGTAATAAAATTATTCATCTTCAGATATGTCACAGTTTCTGTTTGAACACTGGTTGCACTGAAGATGTTTTTGGCTAAGCTCTTTACATACAAACATAGAGCAAGTTTATTAGTTACATAATTGGTCGCGTGGTGTATTTTAGGCACCAAGTTCAAGTTGTCACGAGACTAACACTTTACGGAGCGTCGCTGCACACTGATCCGTTCAGGGGTTGTAGAAGACATGTATCCAGGAAGGTACACGAAGCGGTATGGTGGGGTATGCCTTATTAGCGAAATCCTTGAACTATTATTTGGAATGGTGTACGAAATACACCAGCGCGCCTAATTAAGGGTTAATAACGATAGTATTACAACATCAGTTTAAAATTACTTCCCCTAAAGGTTTTACTTTAAAATTCCCGTATGTTATTAAAGTAGTATTACAAAAGTTAAGTTTAGAATCAATTAACAAGGAATCATAAATAATTTTTTGTAAAATACTTACATCTGCCCCTCTGTATCTAGTTTAAATTTAATTATTTTATTTGCAATTTCTAAATTCTTATACCAAGAGCTTCTTTTATTAGTTTTACATTCCCTTCTAAATATCATATTTGTTGTATTGCGATAAGCTGGCCATTTACCTCTTTCATGTTCATATAGGCAAATTTTTCAATTTATTTTCTGTGCTTGAGGTCCAACTGCATGAAGATTATGATCTGAATTTAAAACTTGAACATGTTGCTTACTAATTTCTACACTTTTGCAGTATTCAACAATTTTACCAACTGTCACAACTGTGAGACCTTTTTCACGCAAGAGACTCATTTGACATTCTTTGTCTTTCACACCTATGACTAAGCGATCTCCTATCATTATATCTTCATAAGACATGTTATACACCCAATGAACGTCAGAATACATTACTTGTTTCTTAAGTTCCATTAGATAATTCATCAATCGACATATTTTCTTCCTGTTTCATCTGATTAAATGTGAAAGTTTCAATACCTACTACATTCTTTGGTAACAAAAACACGTTAAATGCTCGTATTAACTTCTCTAGAGTATCTTTTTATCATTCGAAGTGTAAATATCTGGTGATTTGTGGTGCACAGCCGGAAAGAACTACGGTGATTTACTAAAGATTTACGAGGATTTATAGGTGATTTATTGAGGATTTAATGGAATTTGCGGGGATTTATAAGGTTTTATTTGTTAAAAAAGTGTACAAAACTTTGAGCAGATATTTATCTCTCATTATCATCACTAATTTTATTATGAAGGTCAATGCCGTCATCCCCCAATACAGGCTAAAAAGGTTGCAATTTTTACTTTTTCCTCGCATATTTTTCACTTGCCAGCAACAAATTATCAAATTTTTGCATCCAATTGGGCCATTCGGTAACCGTTGAAAATTAAAAATTATTGGGTGGTTTGAACGCCTTCTTGATTCTTACCTTAACAAGCAGGTAACAATTAACAAGGTTAAATACTAAACTTAATTATTTTTACACTGCTCTTTCACAGTTTCATACCTGACACCATATTTTGTTGTCTCTTGGGAGGAATTGAAAGTCTTCTAGTTGAATATTTTTATTAAACACTATTACTAAACATTTAACGTTTGCATCTATATCCTCTAATAGCTTCCCCATCGCTAGTACCTACTAATCACCTCACGACCAGTACCAACTGCTGTAACTTGAATTTCCTTTTAAATGTTACCAACTGTATCACATAAACATTTTCTTATGATATATACAGCAGGAATTGCTGATACTAACGAACGACAAATAAAAAGCAAGCAAACCTCTGTTATAAGAAAGCAAAATTTTACGTGCCATATGGTAAATGCTAAGCTAATCACACCAATGAAGGGAGACGTCCCGCCTGTTCACTTGTTTTGGAAGACGTTGTTCTAATTTATAAAAAGATATAAGTACACGATCGTTTCGCTATTCGACCATGTTATTTAAATAAATATTGCGCTATATCTTACTAGAAATGACAGTAATGTGTGAAATAAAATAAATTTTAGCTGTATTTTACTAGGCGTTATTTTAGTAACGACATCATTAAAGGCATTTAGTTCCCATAAATGTTAGTTTAATGATATTTATAATCTGTAGAAGTTCTCTCTAACTTAGGTATGAGATAATGTGTTGGCATGTGTAAAGATGATAGAAATGATATGCATTGGAAATAGTTTGTTTAGAACTGTTTGGTAACACAATAAAAGTTATTTTTTCTTTTTAGAGCTTCAGGTCCGTTTTAATCAAATGCTTCTTCAAGCCCAGTGGGAACCTTTTTTACATAACTGGTTCAATTACATAAATTTAGAAGCGTCGACCAACTCAATTGATAATATGATCTTATAATGTCATATTAGCATGAAAAATATGAATATGCAACATCATGAATTCGTCATTTATCGGATAGTCCGTTCATTTGCAATTCCAAACATACCAGATTTAGTACACGCATCTTTAACAGTAACAGCAAACAATGAGAAAACTGTGCCCATAAGATTAATGCATTACAAATTAAACCGTTACTTTATACCCTTCCCGCTCTAATATATTAATGTTATAGAACAGTTCTCATTTATTTCAATTAGTTTTAAAGGTACAGGGTGTCCGGTTATAAATGGACCCCCCCTTTAACATTTTTATTTGACGTTTGGGGAAAAAGTGTTAAATACAAAAGTTGTAAGCTATCTTGTGGTGCATATTTTAAAAATATTTTCAATTATTCATAAAAACCACCTTCGTTTTTTGACTTTTCTTAAATAGAATGTCTCTAAATTCAATTGTTTTCGAGATATTGAGTTCTGAAAAATTACATTTTCATCACTTTGAATAGCTGTGGAATCCAAACGGCTGAACTTGGAGCAAAACGGATTGCGTTCTCCTATCTTAGCTTTTAATAATCTATCATCAGACACCAACTTCCAGGTAAACAGGAAGTTGTCCAAAACCGAAAAACTAACTTCGGGTTTATGATGATAGATAATTAAAAGCTAAGACAGGAAAGTGCAGTCCATTTTGCTCCAAGTTCAGCCGTTTGGATTCCACAGCTATTCAAAGTGATGAAAATGTAATTTTTCAGATCTCAATATCTCGAAAACAATTGAATTTAGAGCTATAGCATTTATTACAAAAATGTCTAAATACTTGAGTAGAATTGAAAAATAGAATAATATACAGGGTATTCTATTTTAAAAAAGTCAAAAAACGAATGCCAGGTTTTTATGAAGTACCCTGTATAATTGACAATATTTTTGAAAAATGCATCACGAGAAATCGTATTTAACATTTTTCCCAAACGTCAAATAAAAATGTTAAGGGGGGGTCAATTTATAACCGGACACTCTGTACATGTATAGCAAATCTGGTGTATGCTGAATCACTCACTCACGAACAATCCGATAAATGAATGATTAAAAAAACAAGAGTTAATATTTTTTGATAGGTATACAGTGATAATTTATATATTTATTCTGATAATATATCCTGGCGGTTCATTAACAATTCTGCATAAAAAGCTTGCAAATAGCTAGGCATGTGGCAAAATATACTGGAAACCTCTGTATGTACGTAGTACACACGTCAATGCACACAATTTAAGTTGATGCAAATGTAAATTTTATTTGTCCCCAAGCAACTTTTTGTGAAGTGAATTTCTTAAGACGCGTTCAGCTTACTTTTTCCTTGGTAATAGATAAGACTAACGCTTGGATATGTGCCGCTCATTTGGGTAAAGTCAGCGTCGACTTGAGCCAAGCGAGAGAGGAACGACCACCGGAACGATTTCATTGCCATAAACCAAGTGGTTCATTCTTATTTTTCTTGCGAGTTCAAACTTGGGTTTTGGCACGCTTTTAGACGATTGAAAATTATTTTGGTGATTAGATTTTCCATTGGCAATTTATGGATACACGATAACTATCGAAAAACTTAAACAATCCTGATAACATTTTCTCAACATGCCTTTTGACGGTTTTCCAAACCGTACTAAAATTGGCGAGGATCGAAAAATGGCTAGTGATTCTTTTGGGCGTGTACATTTTTGAAAAAGTGGTTGATTAGTTCCAGCACCGTAAAAGTCTCCAGGATCGAAAAAAAAAAAAACTAAGGCAACATAGGGAAAATCCTTTATCTACATCGTTTTCTAGGTTTTAATTTTTTTATCTGAAAAGCATTTTTTTTTAAGAAAAGCCAATTACTTGATAAGAATCTGCAAAAACTACATTAGAAATGATGATTCCTTTTATATAACAAATCTATTCTGTGTCCACTTGTTCCTTCAAAAAATCAATTGCAGTCTGCGATAAATTTCAAACATGCCACATATTGCACCTTTAATATTGTCACGGCTAGTAACCATCCGAAGGTTTTTGTGCTACCCTATAGAACTTGCCTTGTCGCGTCTACGTATGAGTCATCGCCGGCCGCGAAGATTCAGGAATTGTGGTGGAATTCTCCCGATGCGTGCAGCCCTGGTCAAGAATAATATAGAGAAGCCTCGCTTCGTCCGGAATATTCTGGATAGGTTTTAGATTGTATATAAATAGCCGACAGAATGCGAGTTGGAGTTAGTTAATCATTGAGTTCTGAATTGTAAACATGTAATAATTGTAAAGTTATAAGAGTAGTTTAGTATGTTTAATTGTATAGAGTGATAAAGAATAAAGAGGGTATTATTGCAAAACAGTAAAAGTTGTGATTTCGACAGAACCAACGGAAAAACATTTGGTGTCAGAAGTCGGGTTGTGAAGAAACGGGACTTGTGAAGTGTTCTTCGAGGAGAGAAGAGGGCAGAAGTACGTCAACGAGGCCGTTTTGACTGGTGGATTCTGAGAACATTTTATAACATTCTATGGTAATTACAAGGAAACAACCGCAGAAATGGAGCAAATAAATAAAATATTTCATGGAAAATCTAAATGCTGAGAGACAGAATAGAACCGGCTTCAGAAAATTTTTCAAGATCAAGAAGATAAAAGGCAAGCGGATAGGGAAGAAGATGAACGTACAAAACAAGCAGAACAGGACAGGCTTCAGAAAATTTTACAAGGTCAATAAGAAAAAAGGCAAACAGAACAGGACCGGCTTCAGAAAAAAATTTCAAGATCAAGAAGATAAAAAGCAAGCGGATCGGGAAGAGGATGAACGTGAAAGGCAAGCAGAAAATTTTACAAGACCAATAAGATAAAAGACAAGCAGAACAGGACCGGCTTTAGAAAATTTTTCTAGATCAAGAAGATAAAAGGCAAGCGAAACGGGAAGATTATGAACATAAGAGGCAAGCAGAACAGGATCAGCTTCAGAAATGAATGCTAGATGTAATTGTAGGCGAGCAAAAAAAATTACAGAAAATATTGGACGGGCAAAAGGAGAATGTTGGGAAAGAAGTAGAAGATATACAAAAAGATGGTTGGAAATTTACAAAAAGAAGAAGGAAATGTACAAAAAGAAGTAGGAAACGTACAGAAAGAAATGAAGAATCTTCAAGAAGAAGTTACCAGACTAAAAAATCAAGGACCAACCGAGAGAGTATTAGCCACAGGACAGCATATCAAACATACAACTTTTGACGGTCAAACATCCTGGACAATGTACAAAAGACAACTTGAAGCCGCTGCTGTTGCCAACAGTTGGAATAACGAAGAAATTGCTACGTTACTAGTGGTAGCGCTTCGTAAATCTGCCCTGGAACTACTACAGACCATTCCCATCATCCAACAGGGGAAATATGACATACTTGCTGCTGCCCTGGAGAGACGATTTGGCGACCAACATAGAAGACAACTCTATCAGGCACAAGTAAAGTCTCGACATGAGCAACCTGGTAAAATCCTGCAAGAATTTGAGGCAGACCTCTCATTCAGTTGGCGTACCCGGGAACAACAGAGAACTTTCAAGAGGAACTTGCTGCTCAGTATTTCGTGGATGGTATCAGAGATCCAGCAACTCAGAAGATGCTACGTCTAGCTAAATTTGATAACAGCCGTGGAGTTTTGGGTAGAGCCCTTGCACCTCTAAGCCAACAATCAGGGAAAAAAACTAGCGAACAGTTGTGAACTAACTGAGATGGGCGGTATTTTGAAGAAATTAACCGAAGTTATTCAGGCCGCGAGGAGATTCCGGGAGCCACTAGAAGTTAGGCCATGTAACCGAAATGCTATAAATCAGTGCTATACATGTGACAAGACTAGACATTTTAAAAGGGACTGTCGAGTAAAGAGATTCCGGGATCCACTAGAAGTTAGACATGTTACCGAAATATTTCAAATCAGTGCTATAGATGTGGCAGGACTGGGCATTTCAAAAGAAACTGTCAAGTACAAAGATTCCGGGAGCCACTAGACGATAGGCCACGTAACCGAAACGTTTTAAATCAGTAAATATGTGGCAGGACTGCGCATTTCAAGAGAGACTGTCGAGTACAACTACAGTTCATCTAGAGACTCTGGCAGTTCAAAGTCAAGTCAGAAAGAGTTAAAACAATACAACTTTAAGGCTAAGGACAGGGAAGGAAGATGGCATAATAATACAGATGCTTTATCCACAAGGTCATGCGAGGGTAATTATAAACATTGCCAAATAATAGACCAACGAACAGGAATCACTCCCATTAGGCAAATCAAGTGTAAAGCTGATCAGCAGCAGTGGACCACAGATCAACTAAAGAAAGATCGGCTTGAGATTAGTGAAATAGCACTACTGCTAAAAGGTAAAGTAGAACGTCAACCAAGGCCAAGAAGGAGAGATATTTTAACTAAGGGATTTACTTTTAAATCTCTGTGGGCTCAGTTGAAAATGGACTTCTTAAGCGAGCCTGAGAAAGCACCGATGGAAAAGTAGTGAAGACGCAGTTAGAGGCTAGCAACCATCCGAATATTTTTATGCTACCACGAAGATTCGGGAACTGTGGTTGAATTCTCCCGATGTGTGCAGCCCTGGTCGAGAATAATATAGAGAGGCCTCGCTTCGTCCGGAGTATTCCCGATCGATTTTAGATTGTATATAAATAGCGGATAGGACGCGTGTTGGAATTAGTTAATCATTGAGTTCTGAACAATATTAATTTTGTTAATGATAAATAAACATTTTTCTGGTTTTCGTAAAAATAAATATACACATATGTTAAGTTTTTGTCTAATATTCGGTTATTTCCTACACTCTCGTAGAGAAAATTTTGATCCTAACACGTGCGCAACGTGTCTATCATGTTTCTGCGTGAGGAAAGTATCGTTTTGTGCACTTGTTATACTGTATAATACTGTATCTAGATCTTTATATAAATTAAATGAAATATATTTTTTCCGAAACAGTATATTATATAACGGGTATTGAATGTACTAGTTTTCAAACGGTCACCCATGAAAATGACATAAATCACTTTTCAGATTGTTAAGAGAGTTAGTAATATCACACGTTGTTGAAATCAACTTTTCAATACGTGTATTGAAAATTACTCCTGACGTCATACACATCAGTCGTGTCAAAATATTAAAACATATATGCTGTCAAACTGACAGCATCGGCCAGCTATTCAAATGGAGTTTTGTTGAAATTATTTTCAACACGCATGTGATATAAGGCGCATTCTAAGCATGTTAACTTTGATAAAAAAAAAGGACAGTTAACGTAGCTAGAATACGACTTTCGCAAACAGAGATCGACAGGAGATATATTGGACTATGTCACTCATATATCGAGTAGGGCCATTGAGAACTACGGAGAGTCTCGAGCAATTGCGTTGGATATTGCGAAGGCATTCGACAGAGTTTGGCATGACGGATTGCTCAACAAACTGCCGTTCTTCGGACTGCCAGCCTCTATCTGCACCTGGCTTGCCAGTTTCTTTAAGAACCGATCTCTGCACGTTGGACACATTTAGATACATTCACCATTAGCACAGGCGTGCCTCAGGGCGCAATACTTTCACCAACTATGTTTCTCACCTATATTAATGACCTGCTGACCGAAACGAATAATCCTGTTTATAGTTTGACATATGACAGTAACCTTTTCCACCGACTGAGACCGCAGACAGCAGCAGATTACAGCAATTAACCAAGACCTGGAGAAAGTTCAAACTTGGGGCTTCAGAAATTTGGCCCAGTTCAATCCAGCGAAGACCCAAGCAGCCACGTTTACCAAGAGGGCCAATACGGCGGGTTCTGATATCATTATGGCAGGATCGACCATTTCTTCATCCTCGTCAATCGGACTACTCGGTGTCTCGGTCAACAGAAATATGTCCTAGCATGACTACGTTGCTAACATCGCAAAATCAGACTCCCAGAAGCTTGGTGCGCCATTTCGCAACAAAAACTGTATACACCGCAGCAGTTGCTCTTGCTCTACAAAGCGAAAATAAGACCATGCTTAGAATTTTGTTCACACATCTGGGGTGCCGCACCAAAGCACGCCTTAAAGCTGCTGGATTCCATTCAGAAGAGAGCTGTGCGTCTCGTTGGCGACCCGGAGTTGACGCGGAATCTGGATAGTCTGGAACACCAAAGACATGTGGCCGAGACGTCTCTGCTTTACAGATACTTTCAAGGCAGATGTTTCCAGGATTTGACACGTCTCATCCCGCCCCTAGCAACGCCTGTCAGATAGTCATGATGACAGACAGCAAGACCGCACCAGTTCGTCGTACAACTGGTAACACCTTGAACATCGCATTACAAGAACTCCTTTGTCTGGCGCACTCCATTAACTTTTCAAGAACCGTGTCAATCAACATCTTCGCACACACACTGCTCGTCGAGCGCCATAGAACCTCCCTTTAGTGCGTGTGCCATTGTCATAAAAAAGTGCGCCTTATATCACACGTATTGAAAAGTAACTTTAATGGACTTTATTTTATTTGATGGCTGTCAATTTGAAAGCCTATTTGGTTTGATATTTTTGACAGATGAGGATGACGCATGCAGTACTTCTGACCACACGTATTGAAAAATGGATTTTAACACGCATGTGATATAATTAATCGTTTTCTTAAGAAGCCAAAAAGTATTATTTGTGCTATTTTCATAGGTGCTCGTACGAAAAATAATAAACAGCGTGGCTCGAATTCGAGTCTATGTATGGGGATCTCGAAAATCGTAAGAGATACAGTGTCGGTCAAATTAGGGCAAAATTGCGCATTTACAATATACCATTTAGAAAGTTTAAAAATTACGAGTATTTCCGGAGATATTCGAAAAAACCGAAATATTGAAAAATCGTTTTATATTTTCCTGAGCTTATTTCAAAACGAATTTCAAATTGAATTCCACTTTTGCATTGTTACTTTTTCCGCTCTATCCAATGATGGTATTCAGCTTTGAATTCGACGTTTTACCTTCAAGCCATCATCATCAACATTTTTTTTTTAAATACGACATTTTTCAGATGATATTGGCGTTATTATTATGAATATGTGTTTTTAATTTTTTTCATCCTTTTTTTCTTTAATTTTATTTTTAGTTTTTTAATTACTTCTTTTACTTTGGCGTAATTTGAAATAGTTTTTGAATTTTTTAAATTCTATAAAAAAATTTTAATTTGTTTTATTGTGTTAAGTGGAAAATTGGAGATTTTGTTTTTATATAAATAAAATATAGTTAAATTAAATATGCTGGTTCGTTTATTTTTTACCTCAAAGCAAAATAAATAATAAAAAAAAATAAAAATTAAAAAAAAATAATGAAAACACATATTCATATTAATAACGCCAATATAATCTCAAAAACGATAAAAAAATTAAAGTACGTATTTAAAAATGGAAAGTTGATGATGACCTCTTCCGATTCCAAACTAGAAGAAAATAAAACTGATTTTTAATATTTCGATTTTTTCCCGATATCTCCGAAACATAGACTCGAATTCGAGCCACCTGTACATTACTCTTGTCAAACCACATTTTCAAACGACGAGATTATTTAACACGAGGCGTTAGCCCAGTGCAAAAATCCTCCGAGGTACATACTTTCAACAGTTAAAAGGAAAGTAAAAGCAAATCACTTTGAACCGAATTCTTTCAGTCTAGTTATTTCCAACTTTTTTTTCAATCCAACCAAATGATATTATAACAAGTTTTACTAGTCACATATTACCAATCAAATGTAATATAAATGAAGCTTACAGAGTCGAATACAAAATAATCCAATAAAACTTATCTCATATATCTGTTACTTACAAAAAAGGAGAATACTATATTTTCAGGGGACCTTTTTAATATAATAATATAGACAATTATTGAGAAACGGACCCTTTTTATTATTTTGTAAAGTTAATCCACAAAGATTGAATACTTGTGTCGTATAAAATATGAAGTGCTACGTGCTGGAAGCCCAAAACTTAAAAAAAATTACTGCAAAATTAGAAAATTCTTGAAACCAACATCTTTAATACTTACATACATATTAGGGGCCTCCAAAGTAAATCTACAAAATGTTCTAAAAGCTATTTTATTTGATATACGATTACTGGGAATTAGGGTTTCACGAGACTCTCGAAATTCGAGATTTCTCGTCTCGTCTCGTTTCGATTTCGAGACGAGATCGAGACGAGACTGAAAGGGATTTTTCGAGACGAGATCGAGAAAAACACTTCGAGACTTTTCGAGATCGAGTAATTTTTTCGAGATTTCTCGATCTCGAAAAAAAGTAGGTGCTGCAATAACTCACAGCTCTTAACACGCCAGAATAGCAAAAATAAAAAACTATGTTAGGAAAAAATTTTAATTCATTTTAAATCTAAGAAAATTAACAAAGCAAAAAAAAATAAGAAAGATAAAGCAAGTAACCAAGGTAAAAAATGAATATTTTTATATTCTTAAAGAAAAAAAGACCCTTAAAATATTAAACACAAAAATTAACTTCGAACATTTAAAAATGAACAAAACAAAAAAATATAGATAACAAAATTTGTTTATATAAAAAAGTATCTTAAAGATAACGAAATTATTGTTTATACACTCGTAAATATATCTTTGTTTCACAGCCAAGAATTCAAACACATTAAAAATTGAACCGATTCTCCAGTTAATCGGTTTCGTTCTTTTTTAATGGTCAGTGTTGCTCTTGAAAACAGTCTTTCTGTATACTTAAAAAATCACGAGTCATCTTTGATAAATTCGGATATATGGCCTCGTTTTTTCGCCACCACTCTAAAATATCTTGTTTCCCTTCAGTTCTCTTAGACAAACAATATTCATCGATTTCTTTTCTCCAGTTCTGCTCTCTGTCGCCGTTGCTTTTTTCAAATAAACTTTGCAAATTTATATCGCCGGTATCGGTATTGTCATCAATATCATAGTCAGTAAAAGAATTCGATGTTGAAGGAATATCGTTATTGGAAGTATAAAATCGCGACAAATAAATCACTTTCAAATGCAAAACAAACTCGTATATTAAATTCTTTCATACTCCCCAATATTTACATGTGAATCACTTTTTTAATCCGTACGAAAACGTTTTTCGTCTGCTTCGTACTTATTTGCTAGAACGTTATATAATAATAGTATATAGGTATATCTCATTCTGGGCGTCTCTAAAGTCGGTTTCTTCGAAATATAGCTAACAGTCGGCCAATGCTACCAAAGTCTCGTCCCGAGACGTACTATATGGAACCTGCAACAATACAAACAAAATTAATAAACTTAATCTTTAAAGACGACCCAGCGGGACTTATTCCTCGCGGTTCGCTTTCTTTTTAGTTTAAGCCTTAGATCCTCTTTGAGTTCTCCATCCATGCTTGACCCTTGCAAGCTTCTTTTTCGTGACACATCACGAACGGATGAAGAATCTCTTAGAGAAACTTCAGCCTCAACTGCAGGGTACTTTCCCCTTGATGATACACAAACTTTTTGCGCATCCTTCTCAGAGTTATGTTTCCTCTCAGGTGACTTTTCACCAGGCGCTTCAGCAACGTTTTGCTTCATCGCCATATCGTCAGTTCGTTCGGGTGACTTCCTACTCGACAGAACGTTATCACTTTGCGTGAACTTTTCCCGCATCCTAGAGCCACTTTTGCTCTCGAGTGCCTTTTCACTCAAATTGTCTGTAGCACTTTGCAGAGACAATTCCTTATCAACAGAGCATCTTTTGCCCTCGAGTGACTTTTCACTCAAATTGTCTGTATCACTTTGCAGAGACAACTCCTTATCAACAGAGTAACTTTTGCCCTCGAGTGACTTTTCACTCAAATTGTCTGTAGCACTTTGCAGAGACAACTCCTTATCAACAGAGCAACTTTTGCCCTCGAGTGACTTTTCACTCTTATCACCACCTACTTCTAGCGGCGATACACTTCTTAGCAAGAAACGACTTTCGTCCCTTGTTGGCAGCTGTCCATCATCTATCTCAGATTCGGTCTCTTCTTCACTATTTTCGAGTCTAGTCTGGTAAGGCTTTATTTTATCTACTGCCCAAATACCACTATAGCGTCTTCCTCGCCCATCCTCACTAGGCAGACTTTCTACCAAGTAGCGATCATGATCCAGAACTTTTCCGATCATATATGGACCACCAAATTTCGGCAACAGTTTTTTACTTTTTCCATCGTTTTGAGCATTCTTCTTTTGAATAAGTACCAAATCACCGGTTTTAAATTTCACGTTTTTCCTTTTTGCATCAAAACGATCTTTTTGTTTTTCTTGATTTCGGGTGATTGTTTCGGCTGCTTCTCGCCTATTCTCTTTTAAATTAATGTTGGTACCATCTACACAAACTTCCGATGTTAAATATGCGTCGTTCACTCCCCTTGGTTGGTACCCGAAAAGCATCTCATGAGGACTTTTTCCTGTAGCTCTGTTAATGGATGAGTTAAGTCCAAATCTTATGTTAGGTACACTCCGATCCCAGGTGTCCTCTTCGTCTGTAGACGCAGCTAGGGCAGCAAGAATTGTCCTATTGTAACGCTCGACTTGGCCATTTGCTCTTGGTGTGGCTGTGGCGTTGTACACGACTTTGACTCCAACGTCGGCTGTATATTTCTTAAATTCCTTGCTAGTAAAAGCTGTTCCCTGGTCGCAAATTAATCTCCTTGCTACGCCGAAGGTGTTGAAGATCTCTTTCAGAAATAAAATCACAGGTGAACTCTTGGTGTTTTTCACCGCCTTTATAAAAACATACTTTGTAAAGGCATCCACAGATACTAGAAGGTACATGTTGCCTTGCTTACTCTTCACAAAAGGACCTAAGTGATCTATGTGTAGTGTGTCCATTGGAGTTGGATCCTTCTTTATAGGATGTAAAAATCCGGGTTGTGGTCCACCACTATTTTTATTGTATAAACAGCTCAAACAACAGCGTATATATCTAGTCACGTATTTACGTAAACGTGGAAACCAGTAATTTCGTTGGATCTGCGATATCGTTTTGTCAACCGCCAAATGGCCTGCTTGGTCATGAAAGTAAGCTGTAACTGTATGACGGGCTGTCTTAGGTACTACCCATTTTAGACCTTCGTTTGTTTTCCGATATATCCGGCCATGTTTAAGTTCGTACTCTTTATGGATCAGGCTTTCTTCCTTATCACTTGATGCCCTTGAAAGCACTTCTTTCAAATACCGGCAACGTTCGTCTTGAAGCTGCGCCGACAGAACCCAGTCACTCTCAGATGTCGTGATGGTCAAAATATGCGTGTCTTCGGAATAATTGTCAGAACCTTCTATGGGGTTTCTACTCAGAGCGTCGACATGCGCCATTCTAGTTCCAGCACGATATTCGATGGTGAAGTTAAATTCCTGTGTGATCATCCACCAACGTCCAATCCTTGGTATCAGATCCCGCTTTGTCATAGTCAGTCGCAGTGCATTACAATCTGTTACGACTTTAAAAGGAATCCCCAACAAATAAACGCGAAATCTTTGCATGGAATTCACCACGGCCATTGTTTCCAATTCGTATGAGTGGTAACGTTGTTCCTCTTTGCTGGTTTGCCTACTGAAGTAGAGGACGGGTTTCAACTTGAAATCTGGTTGTTTTTGCAGTAAGATTCCAGCCACTCCATATTTAGAAGCATCAGTATGTAGCTCGGTGTCGTATTTTGGGTGGTAAATTGCTAGCACAGGTCGGCTGCAAAGAATATCTTTTAAAGAGGTGAAGGCTTGTCGCTGTTCATGTTTCCAATCGAATATGACGTCTTTCTTCGTGAGTTGTGAGAGGGGTCTTGCAATAATGGCAAAATGTTTAACGTATTTCCGAAAGTAACTAGCCAATCCCAGAAATTGTCGGACTTCGTGCACATTTTTCGGAACTGGGAAGTCCTTTACAGCTGCGATTTTTGCAGGAGCTGGGCGCACGCCTTCTTTGCTGATTTCATGACCTAAGTATTCGATTGATTTTCTAAAAAAATGGCATTTTGATAATCGCAAGGTTACTCCCGTTCAATACGTTCAAATAGCTGTAAAATAGTTTCTAGAGATCTTAAACCCGACGAGATATTCGTAGATGGAATCAGGATATCATCCAAATACGCCAGAGCGATAGAAAATCTTAGGGATCCCAAAATTTGATTTACAGTTCTTTGGAAGACTGCCGGAGCATTAACTAGTCCAAATGGCATCCTCAAATACTCGTAGTGCCCATCTGGTGTGATAAAGGCAGTTTTTGCTACGGAATCTTTTGCCATCGGTATTTGATGATAACCACTGGCCATATCTAGAGATGTAAAATATGTGCACCCTTTTAATCGTTCAAGATGGTCATCGACTCGCGGGAGAGGGTAGCAATCTTTAACCGTCTTTTGATTCAAGGCCCTATAATCGACGCACATTCTGTTAGTTCCGTCTTTTTTCTTAACTAGTAAAATGGGACTGGCATATGGAGAATTAGACTCTTGAATTATACCAACTTTTAGCATATCTTGAACAAAATCCCGTACCAACTCCCTTTCACACAATGAAAGACGGTAGGATCGATACGTCACAGGTTTAGAATCACTTAGCTGAATACTCATCTCGGCATCTTTGACACAACCCAATTCTGCTAAATTTTCAGCAAAACAATGTCGATATTTATTTAGTAATACCAATAATACTTTTTTATTAGTATCACCTAGCGAAAAGTCACAATCAATGTCATCTAAGCTAAATTGTCGATAATCACTAGAGTTAATATTAAAGATTCTTACCTCATTTTTGTCGAAGTCATTCTTTGGGAAGCACATTTGACCTCTAGCAATCACTTGCGATTCTTTAAAAGTCAGGTTTGCATCGGACATGTTGAAAACTGGTAATACTCCACACTCCGTTGCGACAACGCAACTAGGAATAGAATATTCCGCGGATGGTACCATACGGCGCTGAAAATCCACAAACAGTTCCCCTTGATGCTCGCCATCAGCACAAAATGTCACATGACCTATGTGATTGGGAGGGATCGTAACTTCTTTATCTACACGCATCCTGATTTTGCTGGGTGGAAGACTGTCTATTTCAGGTAACGGTAACATTTCCGATTTAAATAGTCGCAATTGTTCATTTTTCACAACTAACACTACTTCAGGATGATTCAAAACAGTTTGTCCAATCATAACAGGTACACTTTGTATGTCATTGGCGACAATAAGGACAGGAACAGTCACCTTAATTAAATCAATTTCGATATTAACTTTTGCAGTACCTAGCGCAATTGCAGTACCGCCAGCATAGCCACTTATTTTCACATTACACGGTTGCCATGTAATGTTGCATTTTTCAGCAGTACTTAATCGTATTGTAACGACGGCACACCCTGTATCTACCAATCCCTCGCAGTTGACGCCATTCACTTTGCATGCAATTTGATAACACTTTTCAAAATCTTGATTTGCCGATTGACAAGCTAAAATTGGTTTTGAAGTTGATGAACGATTTCGATAGCAGTTAGTAGCACTATGACCTAACTTCTTACATATAGAGCATTCCACCTTGGATTTACGGCAGTTTCTAAAAATATGGCCTTTTTGCCCACAATTATAACATTTATATTTTTCATGGTCACTTGATTTCCCAACATTAGAGACTTGTTCTCTAACGAAAGAAACCATTTTTTGACGTTGTCGATCGTTGACAAACTTTTTGTCAAGCTTATTATAATTGTAGCATTCTAGTGTGGAAGCTAGCGCTGATAAATACTCTCTGAACAAATCCTTCGGTTCACTATATCTGCCAGCTTTCGCCCCGTTTTATATGGCACTATCTTCAATTCCGTCAATCAACATAGATACCGCATTTTTTCCTTTTATTTCACAAGCACGAAGTAACTCCATTTTAGTAAAATAGTACTCAGTCCATGTTTGCTTAGGCGTTTTTACTAAACTAACCATTTTTTTCAGCGTCGAGGGAAAATCATGTTGATCAGGGAATGCATAAATTATCATAGTTTTCCATTCATCCCATGTATGGTCATACGTATCCAAACTATTGTACCACGCTTTAGCCAAACCCTTTAACCGCGATTGCATATGGTATACTGTCACTTTTTCATCCCAATTATTAATTGATTTAAGTTGATCTATTTTTTCTACCCACATTATCGCGCTCATGCCCAATAAATCTGGAGAAAATTCCGGAATGCAATCAGAACGTATGGAAACAGATGTTTGAGGAATACTGGATTTTTTACTCAAAAGTTCGTTTACAACATTCTCCAAATCTTTAATCTTTCTATTTTGATTAGCCAGTAAATCGCTTGTCTTACTTAGCTTAGAACTACTTCTACTTACTGGAGATCCAGGTGGTGGTGGTGTATATCTTACACTTTCACAAGACAAAGAACGTTTCCTTGTCTTACGTCGAGATACCGACCGTAATCACTCTCACTGCTAGACGTATATGAGGAGGACGATTCGTTTCTCCTTGTTTTACCCATTTTTAACAAACTACTCAAACACTTATAATTAACCAAAACACAAGTTCAGTTCAAACACCCTATATAAATCGTGTTTACACAAGTCTCTTCGAATTGGGCGTAATTATCCCGCCGCTGCACTATAAAATCGCGACAAATAAATCACTTTCAAATGCAAAACAAACTCGTATATTAAATTCTTTCATACTCCCCAATATTTACATGTGAATCACTTTTTTAATCCGTACGAAAACGTTTTTCGTCTGCTTCGTACTTATTTGCTAGAACGTTATATAATAATAGTATATAGGTATATCTCATTCTGGGCGTCTCTAAAGTCGGTTTCTTCGAAATATAGCTAACAGAAGTAACATAATAAACTTCTTTATACAAGTTTTCAAATTTAGATATTGCTTGTTGCTTAAACTCTCTTCCCCAATTGGTAAAGTTGAATGTCTCGGTCTTATGTCGTGGATCCAATATTAATGCAACACAATATATCCAATTGGTTTTTGAATAGTGTTTGACGATTTTATCCCTTGCTGCTTGAATAGCTTCTATAACTTGTTAGTCGGTTCTATTTCTATTTGGGTAATTGTCTAGCTCAAAAGCCCAGGTTTCCAATTTATCTAGAAGCGTATTAGTTCCTAAGACGACCATAGGAAATGTATAGTATTTTTCACCTTGAAATGAATCCGATAATGTTTTAAAAACTTTTAAATAATTAAAAATTCGGCTAACTAGCTCCCAATCTTGAGATGAAATTAGATAATCCTTTAAGTCATCATTATTTTCACACAAAATATTTAGTGGCTTTTTCATTCTTAGGGCCCAGTTTACCATATTTAATGTTGAATTCCATCTCGTTTTAACTCACATACTGGCATCAACATCGTTAAATCTGCAGACTTACAACAGTTAATAAATGTAAGCTTAATCTGTTCTGATCTTTTAATTTTAAGAGCTAGCATTCTGATATTATCTACTGACGATTTATTATTTACATCAACAATTTCAGTATCGGTAAGTTTGTCGTAATTCTCGTCTTCATCATCAGTAGAAAAAAATTCAAGGTCTTTCACTTCTGTCACACTACTGTCAGCTTTTATAATTTTAAGTAGATCTTGTACTGCTAGGTTTAAAACGTGACTAAAGCACACGAAATGATTGTCTTTACTGTCAAAATTTTCCATCATATTAGATGAATGCTGAGCAAATATAATATTTGATGCTGCACTATCTGTAGTTATCCCAAGGATATTACACAACTAGCCCCTAGAAATATCCTGAACTTCGCGAAAAGTGCAGGCATTTCTGGGAAAATCTAAAGCAGGGTAGTCACAAAAGACCTTTTAGGACTAAGTGAAGAAGGGCTGGAAAGCCGAGCGACCCCTTTACATACAATACAATACAATACAATACAATACAATCTGTAGTTATACCTTGAATCCTTTGGTTAATCTCGTATTTGCTAATCACACTGTTAAATATGTTGGCTATTTCGACACCTGCATGCTGCCCTAGCGCGGGGGTAAAATCCAAAACAACACTTTTCAATTTCCAGTCTTTATCAATGAAATGAGCTGTGATGCCATAAAATGACATGTTCGCATTGGACGTCCAAGAATCAATTGTTGTAGATATTTTAAAACAGTTATTGATTTTAAAATAATTTATCAGCTGTTCTTGCATTGAACCATATTTATTAGAAATGTTTGCCCGTAAAGCATTTCGTTTTGGTAACTTTGCCTCCTTATTTAAAAACGAGAATAGAGCTGTACATGTTTCGTCTTCGAAAAATCTGAATGGAAGATATTTTTTTATGGCCAATTCTATTATGAGTTCTTCAAATTGTATTTGGTTAAATCCTCCAAATGTAGATGTATTAGACGTAATCTGAAATAGATAAAAAAATCCGCATTTAATAATAATTACTGTGCATTTTAAAGGGAGGATTAAGTAGTTATTATACATCGGGGAGTTTGGAGTGGTAGATAAGATATCATGATTTTAAACATATTTACACATAATTAAATTAACCATAATGCTCCCGATCCAGAGAACAAATTCGACTAGATTTTTGTTTTTCGAATATAAACGGAGATACCGAAAAAAGAAACAAAAAAACTGTATATCTAGTCGCATAATGCAAAAAAAAATAAAAATTGAAAACAATGTTATTTGCCAAATGCACAAAAATGCCCTCCGGGACGCCTTATTTTTAATAATAGTAACTGACAGTTAACAGTATAACTTTCTGGTATCCTGAATATTTTCCTACGTAACTTTGTCTTTGAGAAAAAAATAAAAGGTACATGCCTAGGTAATTATTTTTTAATTATTTTTTTTTAAGATTAAGCGAGATAATATACGAAAATTCAAGCGACATAAAGGTTGAATTTTTAGTTGCTTAGTCAACAGAAAATATAAAACTTTCAAAAAAGCCAGTGGCGCAGATTTATTTTGTCAAAAAAATGCGTTAAAGTGCCTCTCAGGATGCCCCTGGACTTAATAAATATGAGCAAGTTAAGGACTAAATTAGCCCCTGCCAAATTACAAAAAAATTGGTTAAATCATGTTTAGGATAAATATAGGAAAAATCACTTCTCTTTAAGTTTAACGCCATGTAAAAATGTAGCATTTATAGGAACCCATGGGCTTTTAGTTCTAAACTTGCGCATCACTCAAATAATCGTCTGTTAAATTTATTGTAGTTATTTGTATAATTAGAAAACACTCTGTATGATCCAAAAATTATAAATAACACTGTAGGCAAAAAAAAATGCAGAAACTTACCGTCGAAGGATTTAGCATTGTTCTTATGTCGGCTTGACTTTGACCTTTGCCTTCAACAAACTTCTTCTGTTTTTCTTTTTCTGGTGGATATAGTAATTGATAATATTTTTGATGTTTTGATTGTAAATGCCTATTTAATCCGGATGTGTTTGATTTGGTCATTTTTATTGTCTGATTACACAACTTGCCTACTGACGGACCCGTCAGTCGTCACATAATTTCAAAGATAAGCAAACAATCCTCCTGCACCCCGCTACTCCCGAGCCAAGTGTCAGGTGGTCCTTATTTCAGATTCAGTTTTCGTTTATGTGCTGACTCGTTCGCAAATTATATTTTGATTAGATTTAATACCTCGTTTAATACAATAATTTGAATGTCTTCTACAATACTATTTTATATTTATTTACTACAAAATAAATAATTAAAAGATAATTATTGATACTTTAGAAATTGACTCACGATACTGTTCGCTCAGTCTGGCTTTTCAGGGTAAAGAAATGCCACAAACTGCCATAAATTTAATATATTGTACTCCTAAGGATATTCTTGTGGCACCATTTTTGCATAAATTTCACTATGTAGGTATATAATATATTTTTCTTACTACTAACATGATAAATCACCATTATTTACTCCATTCCTCAAATGAGAAGTAACATTTCTCACCCTAGGTAAATAATAATATTAAAAAAACCTAGGTCAATAATGAAACGGAAACGGAAAATGTCAAAATGTCAAACTTGTTAGTTTGACAACTAGTTGTCATTTCGGATTATTTGAAAAATGAGTAGGAAATGATTAATTTCAAAATCTAATTAATTCAAATAATGATTGTATCAGTGCTATTAGTAAAAAAATTATATACAGTATGACTCACTTTTCATGACTCCCCATAAAATTCTTATTAATAATGCGATTTTGTCAAAATTTAGATGGAAAGAAGGTACTTTGTATGTATGGAGCTGTCAGGAGATATTTGTTACGATATCTGTCAGTTAGAAAACTGAACTTCCAGGCTACTTGATATTTCGAACTATTTGAAAAATAAGTAGAAAATGACTAATATAAAAATCAAATCGAATCAAATATGGTAATATATCAGTGTTAGTAGTAAAAAAAATTCTATATATACCTCGGTTGAGAAGGCCATTATTAACCTCGCACATTATATCCTTCGGCGCTACGCGCCTCAAGATATAAAAGTGCTCGGTAAATAATGGCTTACTTCTCAACCTAGGTATATAATATACTATTTTTACTACTAACATGATAAATCACCATTATTTACTCCATTCCTCAAATGAGAAGTAACATTTCTCACCCTAGGTAAATAATAATATTTAAAAAAACCTAGGTCAATAATGAAACGGAAAATGTCATTTAAGTTTCAACTTGTTAGTTTGACAACTAGTTGTCATTTCGGATTATTTGAAAAACGAGTAGGAAATGATTAATTTCAAAATCTAATCAATTCAAATAATGATAAGGATTGTATCAGTGCTATTAGTAAAAAAATTATATACAGTATGACTCACTTTTCATGACTCGCCATAGTATTCTTATTAATAATGCGATTTTGTCAAAATTTAGATGGAAATAAGGTACTTTGTATGTATGGAGCTGTCAGGAGATTATGTTACGATATCTGTCAGTTAGACAACTGAACTTCCAGGCTACCTGATATTTCGAACTATTTGAAAAATAAGTAAAAAATGACTAATATAAAAATCAAATCGACTCAAATGTGGTAATATATCAGTGTTAGTAGTAAAAAAAATTCTATATATACCTCGGTTGAGAAGGCCATTATTAACCTCGCACATTATATCCTTCGGCGCTACGCGCCTCAGGATATAAAACTGTTCGGTAAATAATGGCTTACTTCTCAACCTAGGTATATAACATACTATTAATAGCATTCAGTTTTTGTTTTCGAGACTCTCGAAATTTCGAGAATCTAGAATCGAGATCGAGAAATTGTCTTCAAGAAAAACATCGAGACGAGAGTTTGTTAATTTCTCGTCTCGATGATCGAGACGAGACGAGAAATTGCCTTCGAGACGAGATTTCTCGTCTCGATGAAACCCTACTGGGAATATTAGCAAAAAATTAAAAATTAAAATTACACAAATGCCCTCTGTAAAAGAGCATTTTGCTTTTCATAATGCTTTCAAATATTTTATTTTGGAAAGTTGCATGTTTATATTTTATGCGTTTCCAGTGTGGATGGGAGACTGTTAACGTGGCATCCGCAGAAGCAGTTTTCCTTTATGTACTTTTTTTTCGAGACTAAATGCTTATTTGTCATTTCGTCTAATCGATTAACAGCTATTAAAAAATATGGCTCGTTTCATAGTTATCATAACTTGAGTAGCAGATATGTTCATATTTTCGGGGCGGATTCATCTTTTGTTACTAAATATTTACCATAACTGCCACTTGAATCTTAAATGAATACGAGAGAATTGACTGCTTGACTATGATGGGATAGATGGACAAATGTCAATATTATAATATTAGTACGACGTTGAAAAAAACAAAAAAACTTGACGTTTCGAGGACAAATCTGCCCACATTGTCAAGAATGAAAAATTTAAAAATGAAAATGACTAGTTGTTCAATTAAGGCGTTTGAAACAGCAAATAATAGTAAAAAGTTCGTGCACTTTGGCGACTTTGAATTTGACTTAATTTAATTCAATCCGTCTATTCATTTATAAGTGGAGGTAAATGTAAATATCTGTAACACTAAAATAACTTAAGTAATTGCCTTCTCGCTCAGAGGTATTACAACTGACTTATCATAATTAACTCTTTTTCCACCGGAAACTAATAATTATAATACTATAATTAAAGGTATTTTACCTGCAACTTACGTTTTGAGATTTTTGCCGACATAGTTGATCTTTGAATGAATAACACTGCCTGATTGCTGGCAATAAATTTAACCATTCGATTAACTTTAACGTTGATATTACAAAAAGTAGGGCTGATTTATTTTACGACTCAAAAATGTTTATGAGTAAAAACCTCATTATTCGCCGATGGCGATGAAACGAAATAGTCAATACATAAAACTGGAAAAACTTCTGCTATATAAAGAACTTTATTATCTATGTGTCGAGACAGCTTAGAACTTTTTTAGCATTTTCAGCAGAAAACTTTGGCATAAACAATAATAACCCGGAAGGGAATTTTGCGCGCCCAACGTCACCGACTGCAGATAAATCTCTGTTTCTTTGTTTGTTTTCAGAAAAAAAATGCTCTACCAATATGACATAAGTGGAAAATTAAACGTTTTGAACAGCCGAAAAACAAGTTAGGGTGAAGTGTAACTGGAACAATTCTAACCGCTAAACTGTTCTAACTTACTTAAAATATGAGATATCGTCGCAGGCAGGAGGAAACATTTTTTTGAAAAGTAAAGTAAATTAACAATTGATTGTCAACGTCCTATAAACAGTAAATAGTGAAGGAGAAAATTATTGAATACTTTATAAAGCAGCCATCCGTTAATCAACTGTAACCCATACTAAACACTCTTAAGAACTTCATTAATGAGTTTAATTTATGGAAAATATAGAATTATTGCGCAGCAGTGTTGTGAACTAACGCGTTGACTTCTATGGTAACTGCGTAAGAACATAATAACTATGATGATACCAAAATTTGTGAGTTCATAATTGTAACTAAAACTAAACAGTTTATTATAAACCACGGTTTGGTCAGACGCTATTATTGCCTGAGAGTCAATTTTAAATCTTAAGGAGCATGTCGACGAAGGATTTTAAACGCGAAGGCAATAATAGTTGTAAAACATGGTTAATAGACAATTTTACCCACTGCAAATTCATGTACAAAATGATTTTGTAATTACCAAAGCATTAATTATATATTCTTTATTTTTGTTTATCTATTAATTAATTCAAATGATATTTGCTCGGAGATGTGTTATTAGTAGAAAAAATTGTATGTTAAACATAGTTTAGGCCACTAATTATTGGAACATTAACAAGTATTAGAATAGAAACCTCCGTTAATAATTATTAAAGTATTGGGAACATGGCAAACTTTCTCTTAATATTGTGAAGAAGTAAAATGTCATTGAGGATAAATTTGAAAAATTTTCAAAATAAATTACAGTTTGTGTATGATATTTTCAGATCAATCATTCCAAATAAATTTTTACAAAAATTATCTGACATTCAGAGAGGAAGACAGGGCACATGCCTTTCAAATAGCAAAGCAAAACTAAAATTATGTGCACATGTTATATTTTCATATTAGCTGTATTTTTATATAAAATGGAGCTTGCCGCTCGAGCAACCATTAAAAGTCAAGATCAAACGCTGCCCTTATTGTTTGCATAGAAACAATCTGCATCCCAGAATGCAAAATGTATTCTATATTGAATAATCTTGTTACCGGTTAAGGATAATTTCTCAGAGTCTGTATCACCAATCTCTTACAAAACTATTGCCAGTCTGTGATACCTTTTTTTAAAAATAGTCTCTTTCGAGTGCTCGTCCATTTGCTTAGATCTGTTCGTTTCGGTTCTTTCCTCTTTCTCATCTACGCTTTAAAAACTATCTGCAAGTTCACTTTCATTACTAATTTTTTACAATTTAGATTTTTCTGTTCTAATTTTAAATATATTATCTTTCCCTTTATTTTATGATTTAATGAATTTTCTGTCTGTTAGACGAATCTTTTACTGATATATTGAGTTTCTCTACTAATAATAGATGGTAACCACAAACCCTTAGAAATATGCACACGAGTGTCTTTCAGCGTTTTAAACTTCTACATTCCCACCGTTTATTGATTATAAACAAAGAGCTTGTTGTATCTGGAAAAAAATATGCTAAGGAGTTTTCAACCTGCACTGCTAATATCATTATACTTTTCGAGGCTTTGACTTTTAGTCGTTTCTTAACTTAAAATTGCACGTAGCTTTCCATTCTGTGAGTGTTGTCAAATGCATGTTGACATGCATGCGTGCAGGTTTGGTGTTCTTTTATACGTTTTGGCCTACAGATGTCACTTATATAAATTTTATTACATTCAGAGGGGATTTTAGAGATTATATATATTTTTTTCATTTTCATTGTGTGGTTTTGCTTTTGTTAGTTTAGATCTAATAGTACGGTTATATTTTTAAATATCTAGAGAGCATAAAGTATTTTTGGGGAAAAGTGGGCAACATATCTGTTCCTATTGATTTTGGGATGCTGATCAATACGAATATGCCTGTTGCCCAGCTGAGTTTTGTGAAATAAGTCTGAAATTTTCAAAATGGCGGCATTTTTTGTAGTTTCTTCCAAAAACTATATTTAACTTGAAACGGTGCTAGATACAGAAAAAATACAAGATAGCAAATTTGTTGAGCATAAAAAAATACATAGAAAGACATGCATTGTTAAAAAATAAAAGCTCCATAGGCGAGCTATGGGGTAGGCAAAAGTGACTTAATTTAATTTTAATGAATATTTCCCTCATGTATAAAAAATCCCATTAGAGGAGTGCAATTCTCGGAAAATTACAGCGATAATTGCACTGTAGAAACCGAAAGAGCACAGCGATAATTGCATCGTACGTATCTATGGTAATTCCATTGAAAATTTGACAGCGACAATTTATAAATAACGTCAAAGTCTAGTGAATATATAGGTATTATTAAAAATGTCTCGTTTCGGATTTAAAAAAAATCGTTTTTTTGCATCTCTGTACTTTGTTTACAGTTACATGTACGTTTTAGTATTAAATAAAGAATAAAAATGTATTTTTTTAAAACCATGTCCTAATTCGGGAAATATTCCCCCGAATTACACTCGTGCATCAAAATAACCAGAAAATTTTGCATTCGAACGTGTTGTCTTAGAAAAACTGCATTCGGTCATTTTCATATTTTGCAAAAAGAGCCCTCCACCTTCGGTGTCGGGCTCTTTCTCCAAAATATGAAAATGAACTCATGCAGTTTTTAGACAACACGCTGTCATGCAAAATTATCGGTAATTTTGGTGCACTTGTGCAATTACTTTCGATAAAATCCCTCTTTTTACTTGTTTAGCAGTTACGCATATTTTACTATTACAAATTTTATTGCTCATGAGGTTACTATATTAAACACAGTAGTAAGAAGGCTTCTTTTCGTTGCTGAAACCTTAAAACAGAAAACAATTGATCAGGCCCTTTACCCAAAATTGATGTAACTGAAATAGTCGGTAGCAGAATACCGGGAGCGTTTGATACCTAAATTAGGTGAACTACATATATCGATGATTTTTTTTTAAATAATAAGGTTTTATGTTGAAGACTCCGAGCTTGCGGAAATTTAGATTGAAACTGGAATTTTAGGACCAATATCATCTGAAAAAATTTTAGCAGGAAAATAACAGGTACGCTAGAGGTGTACGAGCTCATAAACTCACTTTACAAGCTATGCTTAGATTACTACTTCCGCAGTTTATTACTTTTTTAGAAGAACAACATAGAATTGAAATAACAACTGATTCCCGCTGCTCAAATAGATTCTCCAGAAATGTACATCAATTTGCTCAATTTAGCAAAATCTTCTAACTTCCCAAAATAGTTTGATCTCTTTAAAGCTTGCAAAGTTGGGGCTAAGTTTACGGACTTTTGACTATGAGAGACAATGCTGATGAAGATAACATGCTTTCCGCATTTAAAGAGATCGATTTTATGACGTTTAATGAAACGAGAAACCTACAAAACATTGCGATAAAAGACGTGGCAACAGACCATATAAAAAACTCTTTATTGAATGCTTATTCTATAGGTGAATCAAAATTAGAAACATTTATTGAAGACAGACTAGTTTTCTGTGATCAAGGAAAACCTAAAATAGGTTTGAGTGCAACTTTGAAAAAAACGAAACGGAAAACTTTCAGACCCCTCTACGAAATTAGAATAACCCCAACGACTAAAAACAAAACATATGTAATAAAAGCTGATAACTCAACGGCTTTTAATTGCCTCGCAAGATGTCGGTCTATTGATTTGACTAATATTTTAAATCATGAGTTAAAATCCGTGCCAATTTCTTTAGCGAATACAGATGGGTCATCAAAAACTGGAAATATGTCCATCCTTAGCGACGAGTCCACAAAAGATATATCATGCCGTCCACCAATAAGTATTGAATAGTCTTATTATTGACGGTCTAGTACTTATAATTTCCCTCAGGCAGCCATGAGATATTAAAAACTTTGGTGAACTAGCTGATACGTTTATCAAGTTAGTATTGTCTATTGGCAAAAATTAGGAAAAAATGGATGTCACATAATAAGAAGAGCAGTAGAAAATCGATGGTACCTCTTTCTAATAAATTTAATGATAATTGACTATGTGGAAAGGTAAAGCCGACCTAGCATGTTTCCTTTCTAATCAAGTAAAGTGTCACAATGAAATAAATAAAACGATAATTGTGTCAGACGGATTCAAAGAGAAGCACGTTGTTTGGTGCAAACAACCTGACCTGAATGTAGAGCAGCTACAAGTAGTGCGCGAGAAAGCAGACATCCGAATAATTCTACACTCCATACCCTCCACTGCTAATTTAATAGTGGCTTCTGCACGCGACACCGATGCCATAATTTTGTTATTAGCTTTATTTCATAAAATGAAATGCAATCAGCCTTGGGTAAAAGCAGGTACTTTAAAATCATAGAAATATATACTTATACACAGTATTAAAGAAAAGCCTGCTTTCGCAGGGGAAGTTTTTCACAACTTCCATTTGGTGCGATTACAGGCTGTGATTCTACCACCTTAATTTTTATTATTAGCAAAACAACCGCTTGGAATATTTTTTTGGCAAATTTCCATCTTTCGAAAAATCTTTGTGTTGGCGATTTAACATCGGAAACCATTAAAGGAGCTGAAACTTTTGTTTGTTATTTATATGGTAGCTCCACCGAAAGTTGCGGTACATCTTCTCAGGCACTAGTTCCCACAAGTGGCGCTTTAATGTTTCTTATAAGACGGGCACACTTCCAAAGCTTCGTGTGGAGGTAATCTTTCGTTCCAACACCTGATTTGCCATCTCCAACGGCTTAACTAGATATCGACAAACTATATGAAGTCAGGAAAAAAAGTGCTGTTATTATTGCCAAAAATATACAGGGCGTTTCATGAATCCTTAGCTTGTATGGTGAAAAATATATACTTATAAGGTATGGTGACCTAAAATATTTTTAATGTAAAAATAAAAAATAAACAGATTAAAGTAAAATAATATATTTATTACTCTCCTAATACTCAAGCGAAAAAAATCATGAAAAAAAGATTAAGGCACAAAATATATAAAGGCATAAAAAGTACATGGAATCCATTAAAAATAAAAAAAAATTAAGAAAATAACAAATAAAATACTCTTTCTTGTTAGAAACAATCTAAACTAAAAGGAAAAAAATAAAACAAACAAATTTGAGTTTTCAATACAAATCTAATAAATGTGTTTAAACGGGATTATAATCTATTCAGTACATCTACTAGGACGAAATGTAACGTAGTGGTTCTTGCAAATAAGTTTATTGCATTTTCTGCATACAATGGAATGTTTGTTATCTGTACGCGGACAAATATAGCACCTTGAACGCTTGGGAGCTCTATCACGGGGCCTCTCATTAACTCATCGAATAAGCGCTTTTAATTACCTGAGGATATTCAAGATTTGGGCACGTCTAGTTAAATGGTCCCTTATTAGTTCTTGTCCAAAATGAATGAGAAACTTTTGATGTGGTACTGTTATAGAGAATATTTGCATTAGTCCCAGCTATATCCATAATTCGAAAAAATACAGCTTTTGGCCACCTTTTAGTACGTTTTCCAGTGTTATAGTTTGCACATGTTTGGTCCAGCACATCGACTTCTACTTTAGCGATATTATAAAAGTCAATTATATCTAGAAGATTATCTGCTCTTTCCAATATTTTGTCATTATGGTGAAGACTGGAGATTAGGCACACGCATCGATTTTTTTTAGGTACATATGATACTAGGATCACATCTTTCGTAAAACCAAATAGGGAGGAATACACCTCTCTATGGATATTGGGAAGAAATTCCTTGGGTAGTTCCATCTTGTTTTTCCTCACAGTAGGTGAGTTTTTGCTTTTGTAGCCCTTCGACCAGTTCTAGCTAAGAAAACCAATTGTCCCCTGTAATATTACGGTTAGAATTCATTCTTGGTGTACATTAAGTTTGAAGTAGCTAGTTTTCTAGTATTATGCACATTGTTTTCTTTACCTGTATAAAAAAAGCCCTTTATAAAGTAATGTGTGCGAGCGTCACAGCGTCACAACAAAACATTATTTTCAGGCCATACTTCTCAGGCTTACTTTTTATATACATCCTGAATCTACATTTTCTTCGAAGCCAAAGTAACGTTTCGTCCACAGTAACATGTTTTTCACAGGAATAATTATCATGACAGTTTTTCAAAAACCCATTGAAAATTTCACAAATTGCTGCCAGCCGGTCTCCATTCGCAATTCGTTGTTCTCTAATATTTGGGTCATTAAATCGCAGTGTTGTCAAAAGAAAACTAAATCTCTTTGCTGTCATAACTGAATAAAAAATGTCCACGACGCGACGTGTTCCAACTGTAGCAAAAAGTGAATTTATATCTTCGTTGTTTGTTTGACCTGAACACCCAGCCAAATATAGAAGACCCATAAATGCCAACATTTCAGTTTTATCAACATGGTTTATATATAAACTGACACATCAAAGCTCTATCGACATATATGCTTGAAATCGGTAATTCTTTTGATTGTTAATCAAACATGAGTTTATTTATTAGCACCTTAAGAGCTTCAGAAGAGTTGTTGATTTATTTATTTTTGCTGGTCCAGAAAGTCCTGGTAGGTGAGCTACGATATTTAATGGTTTGAATCTGACTCATGGTCACCAACTATGGTTTCTGCATCAGAAAGGTCACTATCACTGTCTCTTAGTTTTGCCATAAGAAAAGTTACGTTAAATATATGGCGGGGTCAAATTTGACCCAATCGACTTCTGGCGCTATCTACTATTTGCCAATAAGAAAGAATAGCTGAAGCGCGGTGCTGCCAAATATTCAAGACTTTTCAGAAGTTTAGGATATAATCTCTTTGGGTCAAAATTCACTCCGCTATACCAGTCAAGGGTTAAAAAAAACTAATTTTATCGGATTTCTTTGCTTTGCATTACTCGTTTGTTTATTTTGATAGATAAGACGGAAAAAGTACGTCCAGCTTGGCACAAAAAGTTTTTTCAAACTCTTGTAATAAACCCTGTATATGGATGTTAAGATATAAGTGAGAACTATGTAAATAAATATGTCAGTCTTTCTTCAAGAAGGTAAGCCTGAGCCAGACTTATAGCAAACAGACATTTTGAGACTCTTTTATGCGACATTAGTGAGTTCGTTCACGTAAACAAACCGATTATCATTATTTTAAAGCATCTCGACTCATTTTTACTTTTTCTATTCTATAGAATTCAGTTGCATAAAAGGCGAATCTCTATTGCAATCTTTATTGCAGAATTTCTTTGTGTTGTTGAGCAAACTATTATGGTCCAGGAATAAAAGTTTTCAAGCTCAGAAAATCGTAAAATTGTAGATTCTAGTATCTATTATTATACACTTATTTTGGAAACATCCTACTTACGTGGCGTTTAACAATGAAGATAGACGACTTATTTATGCGGTTTATTTGTTTTTCATTATTTTAATAGGAGATTAAGATACTAAAGTGTTCGGTTTTCAAGGATTTTTACGCCAGATGATTTTTAGGAGTAGGCACTAAATCGTATTATTTTTGTTTGATTTAACTACATGCTATTAATTTACTTGCCTCATATATGAGTTTTTCATTTCCAGCCCACAAACATTTACTCAAATTTTCAGATGGTTAAATTGGCTAATAGCGTTGATTGAAGAATCAATCAACGCTAATAGTTTGCCTTAAAGAAAACTTAAATGAAAAAAATTTAAATGTTTAACCCTGGTTCAATATATAAGAATGTTTTTTGAAAATTGCCTATATATTTCAGTTGCTTAGTCGATAATAACTTTTATTTTCACGGAATCTGGTATTTAATCTACGTGTTAGAAATGCCAATAAACTTATATCTATCGGACATAAGAAATACAACAAATCGAAATTTTGAAAATAGTGTGATATCAAGCAAGAAGCTTGCAGTAAACATCACAATAAAATTACCACATATTTCATAAGCCCCAAAAATCACACCTTTAGCCAAGTGCATACCTTCATGTTTTTCGACATTACAGGTAGATGCATAATATGTCAAGCAGTAACCACAAAAATTTACATATTAAGCGCATTTAAATTGGATGGGATCTAAATATTATCTGTATTGCAGAAACACCGAATCTACTGGAATATTGACGTTTTTGCATACTAACGCGCCACTTAATTAGGCTAAGTGTTTGTCGATATTCTCAAACTCGTTGTCTTTGAGTGTGGTTGTTTACAATAATTGAAAAGATAAGGTGAAAAAAATTATGCGATTTTCACAACAAAAAAAAACGTAGCGTACGTAATTCCAGTGAGTATAAGTGGGAAGTTATGAAAAGTTCAAGACTTAAAGAGACATTCTATTATAAATGATGGAGTGGACTCTGGCGAATCAAGGTCCTGGTTGCAAGTAAGTTTGGTCTGTTCAGATATTCAGATATTCAGACGTAGGAGGAAGACATTTTCATTAGCTAAAGTTGGAAATAAGGGCTGAATTCATTACTTAAAGGAAGAGGAAATCTTACCAGTCTTTTCCAGATGATGACTTACCTGAAAAATAAAACTTGATTTAATAAAATATTATAAGTGTAAAATGGTGCCTCAAAGTGCATGCTACATTTGCCACATGACGTCATACGCGTGAGAGATGGTGTTAGTTTGTTTATTTAAACTTAAATTTGATTATAGCGATGAAAATAAATTGGAACTAACTGAAACTAACCGAAAGTTGATTGAACGACTAACCAAAACTAACCAAACACACCAAAACGGGCTAAACCGTATCGGAAAAGGTTACAAAAATTAAATTAAGTTAAAACTAACCAAAACGAACCAAATTTTAACGATTAACAAAAACCAACCAAACACATTAAATTTGATTATAATGTATCGGAACCGATTCAAATGACTAAAATAAATTGACTAGCCAAAAGGAACTAAAAGCACCAAAATGGGCTAAAACGTATCGGAACAGATTAAAAATATTAAAGTAAGTTAAAACAAACCCAAATAAACCGAATTTTCGCGACTAACCAAAACTAACCAAAAGCATTATTATAACTAAAATTAGTTATAACTAATCGGATCAATGACTAAAATAAATTAGAACTAACTGAAATTAACCGAAAGTTGATTGAACTACTAACCAAAAGTAAGTAAAAGCACCAAAAAGGGTTAAAACGCATCCGAACAGATTAAAACTATTAAAGTAAATTGGAACTAACCCAAATTAACCCAATTTTGGCGACTAACTAAAATTAACCAAAAACATTAAAATTGGTTATAACGTATAGGAACCGGTTTAAATGACTCAAATATAATACTAATTAAAACTAACCGATAGCTGATTGAATGAGTAACCAAAGCTAATTTTATTAAAAGTAACCAAGAGCACCAAAACGATCTAAAACGAATGGGAATAGGTTACAAAAATTTAAGTAAGTTGAAACTAGTCAAAACGAAGCGAAAGGCGACTAACCAAAACTAGCCAAAGCCATTAAATTTGATTATAACTAACCCAAATTAACCGAATTTTGGCGAATAGCCATAACTAATTAAAAACATTAAAATTGGTTGTAACGTATAATATTGGAACTGGTTCAGATGACTAAAATAATTAAGACTAACTGAAATTAACCGAAAGTTGTTTAAACGGCTAACCAAAACTAATCAAAAGCACCAAAAAGGGCTAAAACATATCGGAACGGATTTAAAATATAAAAAGTAAGTTGAAACTAACCCAAAATAACCGAATTTTGGGGACTAACTTAAATTAACCCATTAGCGCCGAAATTATTTTATTTTAAAATTTTCTGTTTTTTATGTTTTATTATTTCTTTGGAGGGTTTTTTTGATACAAAAGTATTAGGACATAATTCTCTGATAACTAGAGTGTTTGAGATATTGAGCGTTACCATATGGTAACGCTAGGCGCTTGCACTACCTGTTTTATTGTATATCATGGAAAATAATATTTATTTCTTTTATTGACGAACAATCAAATAAAACAAAACATTCAAACATTTTAAGACATAATATATTAAAGGTTAATTAAACAAGCATGTTTACACATATCAGCGAGTGTGAAATGAAATGAAATAATCGACACACAGACCGACTTCGCACTTTGAACACATTGTGCTTACAACTGACTTGCAAGAAGCGTTACTACATCTTCTTTTCTTCTCTTCTGTAGGTTTGACAAAATGGTCAGTTCTATCAAATCGAATACTAGAAGATACTCGACTTTCGCCTGACGCAGGAGACCTGCCAGCACCATTAGATTTTACGCCATATTTTTTTAAATAAGTGTTGGCAATTTCTCTTTTAAACTCCAGTTGGAAGATTCTACCTCTTTTAGTTTTGTTATATAATATCCAGCTGTTTTGCAATGAAACGTCAAGTAACCACGTAAAAATTGGCCAGTACCATTTTTTGGCAATTCGGTACCACCCTATATTTTGATCCATCTGATCCGTGCCCCCTATGAAAGTATTATATTTTGAGACTAGCTGAGGTCTAGAAATTTGTATGTTTCGCTTATGTTTTTTGCGAAAATCTTCTAACCTGAGTAATGTCTTGAGTACCGCATGAAGAAGATAGCATAGTTACGACAGCGTTGTCTATCCATCTGACATAGATTTCCATCACTTCGTTCGAGAGCTGTCTCAAAATATCCCCTTTCCTTTCGTTGAAGCAAAGCTTTTGAAGTCAAGGGACATCCTCTGGGAACTCGGTTGTCCCGAATGGTTCCTATGGCTCATTCCCCGAAATTTATTAAAAACGAAGAGAGGGCAGAGCCTGAAAATAGGTTGTCCATATACAGACTATATCTTAGATTCTTTTTTTCATCCGGCAAATCTTCAAGCAAGTCTAATAAAGGACTAGCGGCTTTGACATGCTGACCTATAAATTGCTCAAATATTTCAACAATAGACATATTTCATATTTGCTGTAATTAGTTTCAGGAAAGATGGAAAGACGGAGTTAATTTCCTTGTCAAAATCTGCCCCTGCAGTCCACTGTGGCTCAATTTTGTTCTTCAGAGCTAACCGCTCTTTGATCCAGTTTTTTACATCGTCAGGCATATCAGAAGATAATATATTGACTGCCTCAGTTTGATCCTCGGCGACATCGTAGTTGACTCCAAGTCTTTCATTATTAGGCCATCGTATCTCTGCATTGGCACGTAGTTGACGGGATGAGAGGTTATCAACCACACTGCAAAAATAATTTGCAATTGAAAATAGGCGCATTACGTACCATAATTATAAAACATACCCCCGTCATCTTCATCCCCCGAATCTTCGTCGGTGTCTATATTTGGATCTGGTGGCTGCACAAAAAATATATCCCCCTACAAGCGCCTAGCGTTACCATATGGTAACAGCCATGTTAGTGGGAGGTTGACCAACCCATTTTTGCACGAAATATTAAAAATCAGACTAAAATATATTTACTTGACCTTATATAATATAACTAAAACTAAATATAGTAAAAAAATCTAGCCTACAGGCAGATTTCAATACTTACTCAAATTGCACATCCATTTTTCTCACCTAAGCAAATTTCGAACAAAAACACGAGCTCCTTACTTTCCAACCGTTATTTGAAAACTGGATTTGTATTCGCGAATTCGTTTACATGGGCCCGGAGAATGAAATAACGTATGCAGGCATTCCCAGTCGTTTTGCGAAAACGCACGAAAACTGCCGAAAGGTCGGCATGTTTGCTGTTACCATATGAACACGCACGGCGTTAATGGGTTAATCAAAAACATTTAAATTGGTTATCGGAACCGGTCTAAATGACTAATATAAATTTTAACTAAATGAACGTAACCGAAAGTTTATTGATTGACTAATCAAAACTAACCAAAAGTAAGTAAAAGCACCAAAACAGGCTAAAACGCGTATCGGAATAGATTAAAAATATTGAAGTAAGTTAAAACTAAAGTCCGTTCAAGTCTATTGCGCTGTTACGTCATATCATTCCATCTTTCTTTATGCAATGAACGTATGTACTAAATTGGTCCGTCAAATTGGAATCTTTGACATCGAATTGCGTCAATGTCAAAATATCATAACGAAAATAACAGATTTAATTCATTTATTGATTTGTTGGTAGTTGGTTTGTGTTTTACGCTAATAATTGCTAATAAAAATCGTTTTGAGATGCCCCACCGGTTCAGTGAGAACGAGCAAGCTTTAATTTTAAAATTAGTGCATTATTTCACACGTGAAAAAGATGCTGGTAGGCCACTTTTACCTTGGAAAGCTGTGCACAATGTAAGTAATATTTTTTTTTTATTTATTTGATAATACTAAAAAATGATATCTCTAGAAAAAATGTATTTTTGATGTGTAAACATCTCACGCGGCGATATGAGGACAAATCGCGGCAAATGAGACGGAAATGCGCAAACCAATTCTAGCCGCTAGGGCGGTATTATATACAATTTTGCCATTTAAAATCGTTTTAAATGGATTTTAGCCGATAAAAAAGCCTATTTTAAATTAAACAAACCGTCAAAAGTATTATTTTTTAATTATTATATTCGCAGTGTATTTGGATCCATAGCACAGCTTATTTTTACTGGACGGTTGAATTTGAAATGAATTTTCGCTTCAAAATCCACGAAAAATTCGTCCGAAGCCATGGCTATTGGCCTAAAAAAGTCCGAATTTTCGGATTTTTATACAATTTTGCCATTTAAAATCGTTTTTAAACGGATTTTAGACGATAAAAAGCATATTATTATTTTAAATTAAACGAACTGTTAAAAGTATTATTCAGATGCCAAGACGCTTAAAACAATATTGTCATAGCCCTCTTCTAAAATTTGAAAAAGTTGGTTTTTGACTTTCCCAAATAAAAGGATATCGGCGCACGATTACTAGATAAATAAGCTGTTGTATTTATGTTGATGTTATTTCTGGTGGCATTATATTTTCGTGTCGAATTTGTGCATTGAATGAATCCACTCCGAAGCTGTCATAAATAATAAGTATGTAAAATTGATAAAAATGGAACGGGCTCTGGGAAAACAGGTACAGAGACATATTTTGGCTAGTGTAAAAAATAACATACGAGTCTATCTAAGACGTACGGATCTTTTCTTTTGACGTCAGAAATTCTGACGTAACAGCGCAATAGCCTTGAATGGACTTTAATCCAAATGAACTTAATTTTGGCGACTAACCAAAATGAACCAAAAACACTAAAATTGGTAATAACTTATCGGAACCGGTTGAAATGAGTAAAATATATTAAAACTAACTGAAATTAACCGAAAGTTGATTGAACCACTAACCAAAACTAAAAAGCACCAAAAAGGGCTAAAACATCGCAACAGATTAAAAATATTAAAGTATGCTGAAACTAGTTATATTAACTGAATTTTTGTTATAACGTATCGGAACCGGTTCACATGACTAAAATAAATTAAAACTAACGGAAACTAACCGAAAGCTGATTGAATGAGTAACCAACACTAATCAAAAGTAACGAGAAGCACCAAAACGAGCTGAAACGTATCGGAATAGGTTACAAAAATTAAAGTAAGAAAACTAATCAAAACGAACCAAATTTTGGCGACTAACCCGAGCTAGCCAAAAATATTAAATTTGATTATAAGGTATGAGAATTGATTGAACGACTAACCAAAACGTTCTAAAACGAAACAGGTTAAAAATATTACAGTAATGTTATGGCTAATTATATAATAATAGATTTTCCTATCTACAAGTGGAAAGAAATTTTTTAGGTCTTCATATCATAATATTTATTATTAATCTTAAAAAAGCATTTCTTCAACTAAATATAATATAAACGCACGTGTTTGTATTTTTACTTTTTTAAACTCTGAACACAAATCACATTTTTGCGTTCTTATTCATCATTTTCAATGCCCGCCCGGTTGCATCCTTGCGAAGGACTGTGAATTTTTTTGTTACTGTTCTTTTCTTACGGAACATTTTTTTATTGCGTTTGAAGAGGGCTTTGCCCTTTTTTCCTGTTGTTGGATTCTATATATCAGCGTAGGCTTGCTGTATATATTGTTAATTTTGTCCTATATTTTTTGCTATATTTCAATATGTTTTATTATTTTCCTTAATTTATTGCCATATGCATACTGCATGACGGTTCCTATATGCACTCTCAGCTATATTATATTACTTTCAACACTTTTTTACCACTAAGGTCTCTTTGCACCTGTTTTATGTCTTTGTGTTTTAAAGCTTTCTATTTGCTACATGTTAATACTACAGAGGCAACTGTGTAAATATCATTGATTCAGTGTAATTATTGAGGTATCTATCCCACAATAACTTCTCTATTGAGTGTGTCTATGAAATATGATTGTGTGTCTGTGTGTCATAGTTGAGCAGTAGCTTCTGCAGATTGTTACATTTCTCTCCATTCCTCTTTTTAGTTTGGGTTATAAACTGTTGATCTCAACAGTGATCTCAAATGATCAACTATAGATCATTTGAGATCTTCATTTGATATTACTCCTTCACATAATTTGTTTGTACTGTTGATGATGAGGGTGACTCTTGCTGCTTATATATATCTTCTAAAAAATAAGTTTCTAAGAATATACGATAGGTAACAGGGGATATAATAGTTATTTATATATTTGAGACAAAAAATTAAACTTTAAGATAGGAGCAAGTCGCTTAAAACTCAGGCGAAATGAAATTTTAGTTAGTTGCGAATACCTTAAAACTAGTGTTTACAAAATTTTATTTTAGAAAGTTCTCCGCGGCCGATGTTGGTTTCAGAAAATGAAAACATGGATGCCGACTCCGGCTCCTACAAAATAATTTAAAAGAACCGGCGCCGACGCCGCGCCGGCAGCAAAGACACGGCGAGTCGGGTAGTCTGAAATGCCCGCTATTCAAACATATAAAAGTAGTTTATTTTTACGAGTGGATAAACATTACTTCGTATTCCACGTTTATATCTTACTGCCGCATTCCGATGAGAAATAAATTTAAGCACTACATCTATCGATTAATTGTTCGAAACTTGCGTGAATCGTCGTTAGATGAGGTGTACAGTTCAGCTGCCGTACAGTGACTTTATACAAGACAGTGGCGATAATCAATGTATCGATTTTCATTGGCCGGGCTAGTTTTGCCTCCTCATGGCGGACGAGGCAAAATTTTCTTTGTTTACCTCATGTTAACGTGTCCTTTCGTATCTTGGTTGTCCCTTTTTGCCATATAAGAACGTAATTGTTGGTGTAACTTTAGTTTGTTGTAAATATAGTGTGGTTAAAAACATTTAAGGAGTTTCATAACAACATAAAACTTTAGTGTCTGTGTCTGTGGGTTAAAGAGTGATGGAAGATATAGCGAAGTGTCTATACCCAAAAACATTAGTTTTTCTGGGCTTAATCTTAATTACAGTTACATGAATTCATTATACAACATTGCGGAATATTTAATGCAAAGTATTAAACGAACATCAAAAACTTGTGTGTAGCATCAAAAACACCTCTATAGAAGTTTGTAAACATCAAGATGTTTAAAGGAAATACTTTGTTTTCTGTAAAATGTATTTTATTTATTTTGTTGACATGGAAACTATATTTCAAAAATATATCCCAATTCTAATAGGTCAAAATATAGACGTATTTTTTTTGTTCCTAAATGATCATTTTAGATATAGATATTCCTATTTGTCATAAACTAAAGAAAATTATTGTAAAAACATTTGCTTTGTTTAAACTAAAAATGTATTCAAGGAAAACAAAGAATATTGATAAGCTTGCTAGTATAATAAACTTGTAGTTGTAAGCACGTTTATATTAATGTGTTATGATAAGTGTAATAAATAATAAATTGGTTGATTTGAATAATAATTATTGGTCTAAAACCTGTGGTTATTAAGGTTTGCTCATTATATTGGCTTCAATTATGAATCCAGAAACTTTAAATTTTTTAGGTTTATTTCAGTGAGTTTATTATACCTAGTCAGTTTGTTTATTTTCTATGGAATAGTGATCAAATTAAATTAAAATAATCTGTATAACTTTGGTATATAAACTAGGGCTCGGAATTTTAAAAATATTTATGATTTTAATACCATATTTTATAGGTAGATGTCTGGAAAATAATTGATTTGAAAGAAAATATCTGAATATCCTATGCTAATAATACAAACCCGCCATAATTTTGCCTCCTAATGGCGGATGGACGGAGCTAAATTGCTGCTTGTCGCCACTGTCTTGTATAAAGTCACTGTAAGTTGCCGTATTGATGTTTCCCTTGGGTATAGATAATTTGTTTCATCATCACTTGATGGTGTTCATGGTACATGTTGCTTTTTATGGCGTTAAGTTGTTACAGATCAAGCTATGATACAATTTGTACGTCCAATGCTGGTTAGGATTGGCATATTTCCATATTTTTGCATATCAGCTGTTTTTATAATACTAATAATATGTTTTTCGCTGAGCGATAAAAAAATATTGCCAAAAGAGTCCAGGAATATCGACTAAGGTTTCCAAACACCGTTATAATTTTTCGTAAATAAACCTAAGTTTTTCCAATGCGTTATTTCCATATTACAAAGTGGTTAATGGGCCAAAGGGAATTGCCTCTACTGGATCTGTGCCAAATAAGCGTTCTAAGTACGATAAACTTATTCAAATCTGTGAAGAGGTTTTGGATCAACAGACATTTAAATATGGAGCTAAAATACTATGTTGGGAAAGTAAGCTACCTTTTCTTCAGTTTCCCGTAAATTTAGCGATGGACCTAAAATAGCCAAGTTGGAGCAAAGATGTTTATTAATATAATATAATTAGTCATACATATCTTTCGCCAAGTTGACTGCTATAACTCAAAAAGGGTCTGGTTGTGTCGATTTTGCAAATGTTTCTCTCTTTCACTAGATAGATAGATACTTTATTGGTAATAGCATACAAAGTACTTTTACATGTCACAATATCAATATTAATAATAATAATAATAATAATAATAATAGTAATAATAAAATTACATTACATCTGACAACAAATTACACTATATAAACATTATAAAATGACTACATAAACATTATAAAATGACACCACAAGACCACAAATTAAAATTACATATTAAAATCATAGTAATTAACATTAAAGCTTAAAAACTCATTAATACTATAAAAAATATTTTTTGTTAGGAAAGTTTTGACAACTCTTTTAAATTTCTCATTGCTGAGCATTCTCACACCTAGAAGCAACTTATTATATAGTCTAATGGCTATAAAACTTGGTCTGCCTTGGCACCTTTTCAGTCTGCAGTAGGCAGTCATCAAGTTATCCCTGGCACGAGTCAAGTGATCATGCACATGCCTGTGTGCCATGAATTGGCCCTCATTTTTTCTCACATAAACAACACTTTCCAACATGTATGCTGCTGGGAAGGTCAGGATGCCAAAATCAAGAAAGGCACACCTACAGTCCTCACGGTAACCAAGGCCACACACGATCCTTACAGCCCTCCTCTGCAGGCTAAACACTCTATCCCCCGACGCAGCCCCGCCCCATGCGATGATTCCATAGGACATCACCGAATGAAACAAGGCGTAGTAAGCAGACAGCAACGTCGCCCCAGAGACATAGCCCACTAGACTTCTCAGCAGGAATACAGAACTACGCAGTCTTCCGCATACATGTTCTACATGTACATCCCACTTAAGCCTTGCATCGAAATGAACACCCAAAAACTTTACGAAGTCTGGATTCTGCCATTCCCCGATGTCTCGTAGGGTAAAAAGCATTTTCTGGGTTTTATCTCCGTTTAGCAGAAGTCCATTCGCTTCAAACCAATTGTCTGCCCGTAAGTGCGCCTCCTGCGCCTCCTCTATGACATCCTCCATTTGCTCACCGTGCAGACTAAGTGTGGTGTCATCCGCAAAGAGAGTGTAATCCGCGGTTGGCTCCTGCAGAGGCAGATCGTTTATATATATCAGGAAGAGAATCGGTCCCAGAACCGAACCCTGCGGAACCCCAATATTGACCACTCTCTCCCCGGAAAGCACCCCACCCACGCTCACAACCTGTCTACGGCCCCCCAAATATGTCTCAAGCAACCCTGCACTTCTCTCATTTAATCTGTAATGATCCAGTTTACGCAATAAGATACTATGTGATACGCAATCAAATGCTTTACTTAGGTCGTAGATTTGGGAGAGATGATAGTGTAGATTCTCAAAAGAATCCATAATTCCAGTAAGTAAGTCCAGTATACCCTCAACTGTACTTCTTCCCTCTCTAAAACCAAATTGGTTGCGACCAAACAGATCATTACTTTCAAAATAGCTGGCGAGTTTTTTTGCCATTATTTTTTCAATTATTTTTGAGATTATTGGTAACAGGGATATTGGACGATAATTTGAAACATCTGTTTTTGCCCCCTTCTTAAAAACAGGAACGACAATACCAATCTTCAGAACGTCAGGAAAAATGAGGTGTCCTATAGAGTAGTTTAAGCCAAAAAGTCAGAGGGGATCCGCCACATTTGAGCCAAAAAATGCTCCCACAGTTCGAGTTTTGATCCTAAACTCATCTAGAACGGGAAACTTCCACTACTACTTTCCCACGGGTAACGTGAAAATAATGCAATTTGAAGGTGAAAATACGAATATTTTTGCAAGTGACGCCGGGGGCCTGGCATAGTGTTGCCAAAAGTCGCACATATTCGTATTGGGCTAGAACAAAAGTTGCACATTTTCGTATTGGGTTAGAGACGACAATGCATGAAGTCAAGTAAATATAATATATTTTAATTGCGCATATTTCATTTAGTAATTTTTTATCATTC
>MU182326.1:289914-360682 GCA_016904865.1 Pissodes strobi
TTTTAAACTCAAGGTAATCTTGGATAATGTTATTGATATTCTGGTCAATTTCTTACTTTAAATAGTGAGACTCATCGAAGCCTGAATTTTGCCTATTTTATTTTAGCAAAATGCGGTATACTTATTTGTATTTTTGAGAATAGGGATCCAATATTTTTTTAAAGTTCGATTCCTTTTTTTTTAAATTGTTAAAGCTAATCGGCAACTACTGACATCACATGCATGCCGTGTGGCATTTGAGTGATATGTGATCTTGTTCAGGTTTACCTGATTGGCATTAAAACACTTGTCCAACTCTCGTGATAATGTTAATAAATTCCTATCTACTAGATGAGAAATCATGGGAGAATGTGCATATGCAAACATGTCCAAATGCTGCTATTGATATTTTTTAGGTATTTTGTTATTATTTGTTTTCCGTTAATAAAAAAATTAAATAGCAACAAAACTAAGATGAAAACACTTAAACTGAATCCAGAATTAATTAGATTAAGAGAACAGGTATCCCTCTATAATGACATCTGTAACCGTGAATCTAATCCTAAGCCATTATGTAAATATTTAACTGGCATGTGAAGAGCACACAAGAAAAGTTTGTAATTCTTTAAAGTTTATGTTAAAGCACTGAAGACAGCTAGTTCTTTTGACTTTGTATTATGCGAATTTTCATTTATTTGTACGATACGGCATTAATAATTGGGGTTAGATTTTTTTATATTCGGCACACATACAAAAGAAAAATCCTATATCACTCAACGTGCGTATGCGGAGATGATGGCGTATGTTGCGAGCTCAGCGAGTCCAGGACTTTACTCATTCAGAAGTATACCATTAGAATAATTAGTGATATCAAACATCGAGATTCATGTAGGATGCACTAAAAAAAATTACTATTATCGGAATTTACGTATATGAAATAAGTATTTATGTTTACAAAAATAAGGAATTTTCCAATCAATTAGACCTGATTTTTTTATGGCAGTGGCACACACATTAAAGGGAGATCCTATGGCACTTGACAAACGGTGCGCGTGCGAAGATGTTGATTGACACGGTTCTTAAACAGTTCTAGGTTGTAATTGGGGGAAATATATGTCCTGGAAGTGAGCCTCACAGTGATGCAGTGCACCAGACAAAGAAGTCCTTGTAAAGCGACGTTCTAGGTATTTCCAGTTGTACGACGAACGGGTGCTCCCTACCGTTTATCGTGACTGTCTGACAGGCGCTGCTGGAGGCGGGATTATGCGGGCCACATCCTGGGAACATCTGCCGTGAAAATATCTATAAAACAGAGAAATCTCGGCCACAGCTCCCTTCTGAATGGAAGCACACCCTTCGGTGTAGCTTAACTAAGCAAACCGTTAGAAAAATAGAGTTAGATAGATTGTAACTTTTGCTTTGATCATAATCTGATGGTGCTGGGTGCGGCACCTCAGATGTGTGAGCAATACTCTAAGCACGGTCTTATTTGCGCTTTGTAGAGCAAGAGTAGCTGCTGCGGTGTATATAGTTTTTTGTTGCGAAATAGCGTACCAAGCTTCTGCGAGGCTGACTTTGCGATGTTTGCCAGGACATATAGTCCTCGTCCAATTGACGAGGATGAAGGAATGGTCAATCCTGACATAATGGTGTCAATGCACGCCGTATTTGCTTTCTTGGTAAACGTGGCTGCTTGGGTTTTTTAGCAGCCTTAAATTGGACCAAATTTCTGTTGTCCCAGGTTCGAACATTCTCCAGATCTTAATTAATTGTTGTAATTTGCTCCTGTCTGCAGTGAAAAGTCTCAGTCGCTGGCAAAGGTTTTTCTGATCTAAATTGGGAGACAAGGGTACTGTCATCTGCAAAACTGTAAACAGGATTATTGGTTTCGGTTAGCAGATCATTGATATAGATGAGAAAAGAGTTGGTGAATGTAATGCCCCTAAGACACCCCCGCATTTATGGTGAATGTGTCTGAGATGTGTCCATCAATGGCAATGTGCAGAGATCGGTTATTAAGGAAGCTGGCAAGCTAGCTGCATAGAGACGCTGGCAATCCGAAGGACGGCAGATTGTTGAGCAATCTGTCATGCCAAAGTCTGTCTAATGCCTTTGAAATATCTAACGCAATCGCTCAAGATTCTCGGTAGTTCGCAATTGTCCTACTCCATATGTGTGATATGGACCAATATATCTCCTGTCGATTTCTGTGTGCGGAAGGCTTATTGGTTATCGCTAACTAATTATTATGTTGGTCTCGAGGTACTTGAGAAGTTGCTGATTGACTACACGTTCCATGACTTTAGAGAATATTGGAAGCAAGGCAATTGGACGATAGTTTGATGGCGTGGGTTTCTTGCCTTTTTTTGGTACAGGTTGCACTCACGCGACTTTCCAAGAAGATAGGTATATCCCCTTTCGGTAGGACAAAAACAAGTCTGGCAAGAATGGGTGTTAGTTCGTTGGCGCAGTTCTTTAACACGATGGCAGGTATTTATGCCTTTGCGTATATAGCTCTTTGAGGATTTAACTAATATCATGGTGGTGAAACTTAACTTCTGATGATGGGCAGATCCTTGCCTTGGGGGACGTTTAAGGTAGAGTGCGATGAAAACATTTTGCGAGCATTTTTGCTTTTTCCTTAGCTGTAGTCGCCGTGACGCCAGGTTCGTCCTTCAAAGGTGGGATAGACGTTTTTGTAAAGTTATTACTTACTGGCTTTGCTAACGACGAGAAATTCCTGGAGCCTCTGGGGCATGGCAAAAGTTTATCCCTGGTCCTTTGATTGTGTTTGGTCTTAGTTTCGTCAATCACACGTTTGCATTCGTTTCTGGCGTTGGTAAAATAATTGCGGTTTTCAGCGGCCCGATCTTGTTGCCAGTACTTGTAGGCTTGCTGTTTCCTACCAACGGCTCTTTTGCGTCTTCTGTCGAACCATAACCCGTGGTAACTTAATGGAATTTGGGATGTACACTTCCATTTCTGAGGCGATTACTTGCGTAATCTCTTCGCAACAGATCGACGGGTCGTCAGTGCCAAAGCAGACATCGAGCCAAGGAAAATCGAGGTAGAACTCTCTTAGATCTTCCCAGTTTGCAGAATTGTAATACCTGATTTTACGAGGTAATGGTGGATCCTTCTGTAGGAGTGGCAGGTCGCAAACCGTTGTAATAAGTTTGTGGTCGAAAGTACCTAATGGCGGACCAACTGTTATTCTGTACTGATCAGGATCTGTGGTTAGAAAAAGATCCAGAAAGGCGGCATATTTATCCCTCTCTGAGATCCGAGTTGGTTCGTCTACAAGTTGAGTGAGCCCGCATTTGATGGCAAATGCTTCAGTTTATAGGTTCTGAAATATTGTTATCTAAAAAAAACTGATTTCCAATTATCCTAATAATATGATGACGCACTGTCAAGTATATTGCGCTTCCTTGTACCTTGTGCCTCAAGTTTGGCATAATATTCTATATTAGTTCTTATTATGCATCATAACATTCTCTACGAAGTTGATGTTAAAAAAGTTTTCCATTTGCTGCACACTTAAAGAAATACGCCGTATATTAACGTTGGTTATTTTTGTCCGAAGCAACGCAAGGGGAAAATATCATATTTTAAAAAAAAATCGGAGCTGGAACATGCGTTTTATATCGCGAAGGGGTTGTGTCATCACCATTTGCTCTATCAAGTGATGAAACAATCTTGAAAAAATATAATAAAATATTATACAAACTTAAAATGGCAGAGCAAGGAATAGGGAAATTAAATAGAAAATTTTTATCCCAAAAACATTCTAGAGGGATAATAACTGTGAGCTGAAGGACGGAAAGCGAGAAGTTTTAGTTGATAAGAATCCGACTACTATCCACTGGGCATCTCGGAAAAATACCTTCACTTATATGGAAAAGTTACAACGTAATGTATAAATATGTCTCTAATCCAAGAGGCCAGAGTCTAATGTATGAGGACATGATCATAAAGGCCCCCAACGCTTCATGTTAGTTAATAGTTAATAGTTAGCATATTAAACGAAACTTTGACCCCAGGCGGACTTAAAATTCCGCGTATAATATAGTTTAATCTTTACTTACATCAGCCATGCAATATCATTAAAGCAAACTTAAAAGAAATTACCATTCAGGCAAACCTTGAATAATTTTTTATTGCTTAAGGTTTCCAGCAAAAACTTGTCTTCAAAGGTGAAAGTTTTGTTAACTTTTTTCGAACTTTAACCTACTAGTTCATAATTATTAGGTCATTGCTTTAAATCTTTGAATCCAGTATTACACTTTATTTAAATTGAATTAATATTACTCATAATAAAATACCAAAATGAGCTTAAATTAAAAAATTTACTTTATTTGGAGATACATTCCAAATTTGAAGGTGATACGAATTATCGTAGATCCATTATTATCGCAACTTTTTATATTTTCTTTCTCGTAGTATATTTAGGTGAGTCCAGTGATGAAAACCGCATCTCTCTTGCAGAGGCCGTTTGGCCAATGTGACGTGTACCTTCAAAAAAATGTACTTGAAGGAAAACCATTAGCTTGAGTTAGTTTATCATTAGCTTTTTTGAGGTTTCTATCAGATCATGTATCTCTCTCTCAAGGAATGCGTGGTATGACACAAGTATTAAACAGTACCATCTTGTAATAAAGCCTGAGTGCCTGGGCTAAGGGATGTTAGTGGCACATCTAATCTTATTGATTGTCAACATTTTGCATGATTCAAGGGACAATTGTTGTAACACTTCATATAGGATTTCCTCATTGTTTGACTTTAGAAAGTAACTCTAAATGCGTTCTTAAGCATTTCGCATTACTTTACTTTGGATGTTCGAATAGTCCAGTGACATTAAAATATTTTCTGTTATTTTCTTAAGAACTATAGACAGATCGTTTATTTCACCACAGAACCATATTTTCCTCTTGGTCTCCCTGACCTTAGAGTTCTGCTCCAGTTACTCTAAGTTGGAGTCTGCATACTACATCACCTAACAACTTCGTGTAACGAGGCTACTTACCTCACCAGACATAAAACCTTGTACAGTGATGCACCCTAATAAATACGGAACTCATAATTGAGAATAGAAAACTCTTTAATGTGGCAACAAAATTCAGGAATTTGGGGTGAATACAAGAAATCCCTGACCAAATACAAAAAAGCACTGAGAAGCTCTAAAATAAGAACATGGAAGCAATTCTGCGAGGTTATGGACGAACTGATCTCGGCAGTTCGGCTACAAAAAGTCTGCAAATAAATGGCTTTAAACCCCGTAAGCCAAGATGGAATATTCCCTGCTTAGCTCCAGCAAAGCATTGATGAGCTCTTCCAATTATAGGAGCGTTATTCAAAGCATCTTATAATTTTGGATATATTCCAATTTGTGGATGGGACCAAGTCTTACCGGCCCATAAGTCTAATCTCTTTCTTAACTCTATGGAGAGAATAATTGCGTCATACATCAGAAAATAAACTCTATCTGTTTCATAGCTTCCTGTGAAGCAATTTGCCTGCCTATCGGGAAAACCGATAATAAGAGCTCCGGGCGGTCTAATAAAGAAATCTAGAAGCCAAACCTAGCAAAAAACATTGCTTTTTCATACATATACATAGAAGGAGCGTTCGATAACACCTCATTTGAAATCATAGAGAAAATACGCACGTAGAGGAGTTGAACCCTCTATAATCAAATTGATTTAATTCATGCAGCTACTGTTGTAGCTGCAAAAGGCTGCCCACAACCAGCAATCCTGTCCCACATGCTTTGGGCTATGGTAGCCGATATCCTACAAACCGAACTAGTAAAAGCTTGCTTCAATGTCCATGGCTTTGTAGATAACCACATAGTCAGAGTAAATAGCAACCATGAAGACGTTAGCGCTACAACAAAATTTCAATTCGAATAAGATGGTTCTAGACCGTTACAAAGACGGAAGCTCAACCTTAAAGCGCACACACTAAACACTGGAACTGGAGTTAACATTAGTGATAAAAAGTTGATAGAGAAAGAGTGAACCTATGGGCAGGCCGCGCAAGTCGTGGGGTCTCAAACCTAAAATGATCTTATGGTCTTAATTAACTGTTGCTAAGTCGGTTATCAGCTGTGTCTCCATCCTCCATTATATGGTGGCCTAATGTCGAGGAAAAAATGCCACAAAACAAACTGCAGAGAATGCAACGGCTGCCCTACCTGAGCATTACAGGGGCTATATAGACGTGCCATACAGCTGCAATAGATGTTTTGCTGGATCTCACAGTTCTGTGAAAACAAAGGTGATCAAAGGTATCATGCAAATACATCAGACCAGCAAAGAAAAATTAGGTGACCTTATTGGGCATTTGAGGATATTGGATAAAATCCATCTGCATTCCTTAAACATTATAAAGGGACATATTCTAACACAGTATGATTTTGAAACACTTTTTGAAGTTGGCAATTAAGACTGCCGAGCCGTTATACCAAAATCATCTCTCGGATTCAAAAATGAATGTAGTTGGCATTGAGAGATATATGTTATATGTTCCTAACTATAGAATGTCACAGTCCTTAGGCAAAGCACCATCCATTTTCCAGGCGGAAAATTTTGTCATGAATGCATGTGCTCTCGAATGTATCAACAGACGCACTAAAGGAGCTAGAATATATATTTTATCCCATAAAATCTTAGGCTTAAGAGTGGAAAACATTCAAAGGTAATAAACCGGCATTGATATGGGTGCCGGAACATGAAGGTGTAGATGAAAGTGAAGAGGTTGACATGCAGGCCTCGCTCGAGCAGGAGCCATAACACCTTTCGACTAACGCGTCGGAAGAGGAGTTAAAAAAAAGTCCTATTGGAGCAATATGCCCCAGCCGTTCCAAAAGCAAGCCAATAACATTTTGAGTTAACGCCGACGAATGGCAAAGAGTCGTTTTGCTGCATGAATTAAGACTAATCATTGGTTTTTCCAATGGGCCCTTGAGATCTGAAGAACAGGGATAGAGTCCACAGCATTAATGCAGATTTTACAATGAAGATCATGCGACTAGCAAACACATTTTGCATAAGTGTCCCTTGTTGTCTCGTGGCAGACATAAATATTTCCAACAGGTTTACGTATCACCAAGCGAACTTTTAAGAAAAAAACGTGAGCTTTTTAAAAAGCTTCAGTGACCTTGATATCTATTAAAGTAGGGTCCCGCACAAAAGATCTACCTAAGTCGAGGTTAAGAAGGACCTATATACAGATGGCCCCGAACAACCTACATTTAAAAGTTGTTAAAACTTTGTCTACGTTTTTGATGCTCTCTATATGTATCTATAGGTTTTCGAAAGAAACATCGGTCAGTTCTTGCTTGCGTTTTTTAAAGGCATACTACTCTTTTGGTCTTATTTCATAACAGATAATAATGTGCCAGCTTTTTGTTACTAGGGAGGCTAGTGCGTAATTTCCAGCTGCCGATAATTTAACGACCGACGTAAAGCATATTGATGATGATCATCAAAAACACTATAATTTTGTATTTATTGCTTTTCAGATACAAACTGAGAGCCCCGTAGTTAAATAAACACAGCTTAGCATCTGCTACGTTACTTCAAGATTACCAATTCTATTTCCTTAGAAGCTCTCGCAAAGTTTTGTCGTTAATTAAATGTATAAATCCACACTTCAAAGTGCCTCATTGACTCAGAATCATTACTAATACACAAATAAATAAAAAATATTAGTTTTATCGTTAAAGATAAAGACCTTTTTATTGATTCGAAGTAAAACTTTTCCTGAGAGCTGAGTGGAGTCCAAACAATGCTCTAAAATGTTCTTTTTATCAAACGAAAGTAACACAATGTATAGCTATTATCTTATTAACGCTTTGAAATAAACTGCTAGTAAAATCGTTCCTGTCTTGTAAACTAAAAGCTGAATAAAAATGCTTAAGTTCAATACTATTGCTCATCTCTTTAGAGAATACTTTGGCATCTTCATGAAGGCCAAATCTCTAGGACATGTATTTTGCACCTACTTCATAAAAGCTGAGGAATTTTGCTGTATTAATAATTACTTTAGTTTATCACTCTATAATTAATTGGTTTTGTTTGTTTAAAAAAATAAACTAGTTTGTTTTTAGAGCACTTTTTGAAGTCTGTTTCTTAAAAGACATTCTACAGATTACCGGCATACCGCAGCAGTGTAACTGAACTTGCCAATATAATTGCGAAGCAAATGCTTTATTCCTATTTAAACCAAATTAAATCGAGGCAAGCAGTTTAATCTTAAATTCTGCTTTTAGTATTCCATGTTAACGTACCAAATGTCTACTTTCCTAATATTATTCTGAATAAAGGCAATTTTATTCTGAAAATCTATTTGTTTGCTTAATATTTAAAGGCCATTTTCCCTTTCTCGGATGTTATTAGACCCTATATACAAGGATTAGGGGGTATTATATGTCGGAAACTGTCGAACCTTTAAAGGAGAGAGATCGGAAAGGATGATGTACTAAAAGGTTGGAGAGATTTGGTAAGCGTTAAAAGATTTAGCCTAATGCCCCTGAAAAAGAGAATTAGATAATAAGTCACGGTGGCTATAATTCTCTCTTTCCCATGTTAATCGCCTGTACATCCGTGTTGTAATAAGGTCACTGTACCGTACTATTTCGCATCTAATCAGTTCTAGTTGATGTTGGCGACTATACATTTATTTACCCTAAAATTAACGTTAAAATAAATGTATTAAGTCGTTACGAGGTTAGCTATGTGCAATGTCCCATCGGAAGACTTTGTTTAGACGTTGTTTATGACAAATATAAAATATATAAGGATTTTTGTTCCTAGGTCTAATTCTACGTTGTTAAATCACCATAACCAACCAATATTACTAAAAAGTATGTGGATCTTCTTCCTACTACACCTAATTATTAGAATGTCGTAACTGCCGTTAAAGTCAGATATAGAGATGATAATTTTAACATACATTTTAGCATTATTTTTAAATTGCTATAGTTTGAAAACGATCTGGCGAGGAGTTTTAGATCCTGAAACGTCGTTTTACTGATATTTAACATAGAGGTGATGCTTTGCGCTGACAGGGATATTTGGATAATGTTGTACAAGGCTGAGGTGAAAGCAGTCCAAAAATAGATAAAGTTTAAGCTGTTAGATTTGTCTCAATAATTGTTTGTTGTATTACATAAAAGACGTGATTTGGTGCCAAAGTTAACATCTAGAGATAGTTTTGGAAATTTTTTAATTGAATTCTTCTGACAAAAAATATATTTTCCAAGACTTTTTTAATGTAGAAAATTACCAAATTTTGCAATAGTTTCATTAATGAGAATGACAGTATGTCTATCGACAATCAAACAAATTTATATTCAAGAATAGCATTTTAATGAATATTTACATTTTCAAGTTTTCATTATCCAGGGTAGAAAACAATGTAATGCAATAAAATGTTGTTAGGGTGAAAGCACTAGTGAAGACACGGAACCAATAAAGAAGCAAAAATCTATACTTTAAAATATATTAAGGAGTGGGTATAATATTTTAAATTTCCCGCGAGTTTGATGCTGTTAGTTGGTATTCCAACTTTTAGAAATATTTGCTTCCAAAGTTTATTATTGCATTAGTCGTCTGTTGTAGAAGAAGGTGCTAATTTTGCGGCCCCATTTTGGATGGGCCAAAAAAACTAAGGTAAGTATTTCTGATATAAGTAAACATTGAGTTATTAGGGTGGCTTAAGATCATTAAGTTTGTTTATAGTTTGTAGTTTTTTTTAGAGGTAATATAGTTAAAATTCCGAAAATTACTACTTGTTTTGACGTGTTACTTAACTGGATTCAAATACACCCAAATTCCAGCGAAGAAACAAAGTGTTTATTTACTGGATTTTGAGAAAAATATTTATTAAAATCATATTTTATTTTGCTATGTCCAAAGACCATAAATTTTGTCGCTATACTTGTAATCTTTAGTAGGTCCAGTAAGAAACGTTATTTTAATGGTTTCTCTATTGGGTAAACTAAAGGTTTCTTTACTGGGTACATTTAATGGAAACCACTTTCCCTTATTTCAGAGATCCTACTTAGCTAGGTACTTACAAAAGAAACAAACAGCATCCTAGATATGCCTGGAAAAGGTGTTAGAACAAATGTTTCCAGTCGCTTTAAGTACATTCACAAAAACCTAGTTAAAGCGGTTCAGGCGGCAAAGCTTAAAACACAAAAGTTTAGCAATGCAGCGAGAGAGTTTGGGACACCAAAAGGTACTCTAAACAAAAAAGTTAGGGGCTTACCCCTCTTGCCCGACGAATGGTTCCACCAACTGCGCCGAAGTTGAATGGAAAATTGCAGACTAGATAATATTAAAAGCTAAGGCTGGATTTTCCACTCATTCAGAAAGTGTTTTTGATTATGTGCAAGAGATATTGGTAGATTCTAATGCTGAACCCTCATTTAATGAAAGCAAACCGGGTAAAAGTGGTTCCGACTTTTTAAGCAACTGCATTCCAATATCGTTAATAGAAATGCCGAAATAATTTCAAAGGCTAGAGCATTTGTGATAGAGAAAGCTTTAACAAATAGGTTTTCTAAAGTTCATAACCTTGTGTCATTGAAAACTATAGAGACGTTCTACAAGAACCTACCAGGATATATAACATTGATGAAATGGCGGTTCAGTTTTGTCCAAAATCTGGCAAAGTTCCTAAATCTTACAGGAATTTTTATGAAGTTTCCTCGGGACCAGAAATATGATCAATTATAGTTTTATGCAATTACTGAGCAGCATGTCAAGCAGTTTCACCAATAAAAGTGCTACCATATAAGGGAGTTCCTAGAGATATTGCAGACTCTTTCCCGATTACTATTTTAATGAGCGTTCCGACTCTGGCTTGGTGACGCCCGATGTCTTTTTGGAGCCTATTGCAAATTGATTTTATCCATGGCTTTCAGAGAAAAACGATAACTTTCCAGTAATTTTTTTATTGATGGACATAGGTCTAATAATTTGGCCCTGTCCAATTTCAGAGGAGCTAATTATATTGTACTGTCTATATCCGAACGCCATCCACATTTTAAATCCATGTGATGTGGCAATATTTAAACCAGTGAAAACTGAGCGGAGAAAAGTTGTCAGATAATATAAGCCAGATACCGGAAAATATATAATAAACGTAAAGTTGGTTCCACTTTTTAAAGCAGCACATGAACAATTATCATTATTAATATAGCTTAGACAGAAAGAAATAGAAAATAAAGAATCCATATTATTTGTTTATTTTGCAAATTCTATTTGGCCAGCGTGTATTGACACATACTCTAAAAATTATTCCCTCAGGTATTTAGCAGCGGCGATTTTAAGAACTATAGGGGCCCGGTGCCAACTCGAACAGTAGGGGCCCGCAGTCACATGCATATTTTTTTTTGTTGGGGGGGAGTACCTTTTACGTTTTTTTGGAAAGCATAAGAACATTTTAATAACCATAAATTTTTATGTAGATATGTTCTATATTGTTGTGGAGGATTCATTTTTACCTTGTAATTGATTGCCTTTGGCTCCACAAATGATTACGCTTGTTTTGAATTGGTATAGAGCCTCTTCGGCTCTGGCTCCAGGATGGAAACAGCACAAGTGCTAGTTTAGTGACCCTAATGAATTAGCTAGATATTCACGATGTTTCGATAAGCAAGTCTGCTATCGTTTTCAAGAATAAAAGAAACTAAAAATGAAAATGGTTAGCAAATACAATAAAATTATAATGCCATATTTAATTACTGGTTAACTGGTCTTTAGTGTGATATTGAGGTGTTATTTGGTAAATTAATTTATTTTTGAAGTTTTATATATCTATAATTTGGTGTTATTCGCTTAGGAAGAATTTAATGATTTTTGTTGAAAGGATTAGTTAATTTTATTAGTGTCCCTTATCAACTTCAGTTTTTAGCAAAGGTAACCAAGTGCTATTAAAACTAACAGAAGTTGAAGCAACACATTCATCTTTATTTAATAAAATTAAAGCACTTTCTTTTATTTTACGTTTTTTAGATGAAGGCTCCTTTGCTAAAATACTAGAAGCGTTCCATTGTATCCTGTGATTGTTATCAAATGCATGTTGACAAATATGTGATTTGTGGAATTGTGCATCTCTAATATAAGTTTGGTGTTCAAAAACAAATTAATTTACCAAATAACACCTCAATATCACACTAAAGACTAGTTAACCAGTCATTACATATGACATTATAATTGCCATCTTGTCAAAGTCAGTTCAAAGCTTGACAATCTGCAAGAGCTTTTAACTGTTTTATTGTATTTGCTAACCATTTTAATTTTTAGTTTCTTTTATTCTTGAAAACGATAGCAGACTTGCTTATCGAAACGACGAGAATATCTAGCTAATTCATTAGGGTCACTAAACTAGCACTTGTGCTGTTTACATCCTGGAGCCAGAGCCGAAGAGGCTCTATACCAATTCAAAACAAGTGTAATCATTTTTGGAGCCAAAGGCAATCAATTACAAGGTAAAAACATAAATTTTTACTTATAAACTAAAATGGCATTACTAAACATTGGTATTTTAACTAAACAAAAATCGAACAAACAATATTTAAACTAAAAATGACATAAACAATACTTTTTAAATGGGACTTTCCTTCGTGTTTTAATTGTTAAAAACATTTTTATGGCCACTTCCAAGTTGATATTAAATACAGGGTGCTACAAATTCGTTTCTTTGTATGGGTATCTCGAAAACTGTAAGAGATACGAGGTCGGTTAAATTGGGGCAAAGTTGCTCAATTCAAGAGTGATTGACATGCCGTCGAGAAATTTAGAAAATTCCGTCTACTTCCGCAGATATCCGTAAAAACCGAAAATCATCTATCTTATTTTCTTTTTTTTCCTGCCTTTGTTTGAAGAGATAAAGTAAAATAAATGTCACATTCTTATTGCCGCTTTTTCTCTTCTACAAGCTGGCGGTATCAAATTTTAAATCCGATGTTTCGCTTTCGGGCCCCCTTCATCAACTTAATTTTTTTAAATACGGACCTGGATTTTTTATCTACTTTTTAAAAAGCCTTTGGTCTCCCAAAACCAACGATGTATCACACTTGTCCGATAGTTGTAACACATATTGTCATAAGTGAAATCGGGTCAGAAACGATAGCCCCATCTCTGTCCAACACATTATCTCTTATGGAAAAAAATCTAGATTTGATTTATTGATAAGTGCGATACATCGTTGGTTTTAGGAGACCAAAGGCTTTTTAGAAAGTAGATAAAAATTCCAGGTCCGTATTTAACAAAATGAAGTTGATGAAGTGGGCCCGAAAGCGAAACGTCAGATATAAAATTTGATAACGCCAGCTTGTAGAGGAGAAAAAGTGGCAATAAGAATGTGACATTTATTTTACTTTATCTCTTCAAACAAAGGCACGAAAAAATAGAAATAAAATAAATGATTTTCGTTTTTTTTACGGATATCTCCGGAAGTAGACGGAATTTTCTAAATTTCTCGACAGTATGTCAATCACCCTTAAATTGCGCAACTTTGCCCCAATTTAACCGACCTCGTATCTCTTACGGTTTTCGAGATACCCATACAAAGAAACGAATTTGTAGCACCCTGCATATCCCTTCCAATGGTATTTAAAGCTAGGTTTGAAGTTCTTTCTTGACACGTTGTGCTTCTTAAGTAATTCCTTAATATTCTTAAAACGCTAAAAGATCTCTCTGCGCTCGCTATACTTACTGGAAGGGTTATAAATAATCTTAAGACTAATTCAAGATTCAGAAAAACATCTACCAGTTTTTGGTAAACAATATATTCCAAATAACCCAATGCAACATGGATTTTTTGGTTAAAATAAATATCGATAAACTGAATTATTTCATTATAGAGATCATTTGATATGAAACTGAATGTTTCACACAGCTTAGAACATTTATCTTCGCAGTTTTGAAGATATACTGGATTTAGAAAACCAAATAACTGTGTCACTTCTTCCAGACCCTAAATTCTCTCTGCCAATTCAGTCACTATTGTATCCAGAGTAACGTTGCTTACGTCGACTTTAAACCTTTTGGATGGATTTGTTATAGGGTCATCAATAATTGCTTTTCCTTCAACAATAACTCCTTCCTTCAATATCTTTGTTCCTAAAATTTCATGTTTTCCTCGTTCATACCACTCTAGATCCACTTAGCTTTAGCAGTTTTAATCAGGACATTGAAATATGCTTCGTTTCGTAATGGTATTAATTTTTGATTTGATCTATTCATAAAAGATACCACCTGAAAAAGGTCAATCTCTTTTTTCTGCAATAACTGAGATGTAACATCAATGAGCTGTAAAACATCGTTCCAAAAAATTAAAGTCACTAAGAACTCAAAATCAAAATTATTTCAGAGCCCTCTAGCTGTCACTTTTTCTCCGTCATGTTTTAGAACAGTTTATTCAATAGAATCTATAGATTCTGGTTTTAGGACCATAACTATGTGCAAACAATCAGTGATCGTTCTGTAATTTTTTAATAAGGCACGTATCGCTTGAGCACCTGGTACTGGATAAGCTTTTTAAAGTGAGAACGTGTTCTTTCAAGATTCAATGGTTTCAATTTGATCAAAGTCACGAGCGTCTGTGCATTTTTCTTTTAACAATGCCCATCGTCTTTGCGGAGAATCTGTGAAGAAACTGTAGCACTTTTGAAAATTTCCAAAAAAGTTTAAAGTTTGTACGGAAGCACATTTCTCTGCTGCATGCTTTAACACCAAGTTAACCTGATGAGGGGAGCAAAAGTTGGTTTTTCCCACCACTCATTATGCATAATTTTATCGGATTTGAACTCAAATCTCTTTTGTAAGGGCCGGCGAGGCTTAGGGCCCGTCGGTGCTTTGCACCGATTACACCGACGTTAAAATCGCCGCTGAACTATTTAGCGTTATTTAGAATGCTCCTCTAATACCCTATCTCTAGATCAGTCAAATTTGAAACATCTGTCCGCACACATATTTATACATATCCTTAAATTCCAAGCTTTCTATCGGTGTATATGCTGTAGAATATTTTCCTCTTAAAGAGTTATGGAGTTATGCACAACAAGCCATAAATAAAGCGTCTATGTTATTCAGTTCTAATTAATTTCTAGTTCCGATAAGCTGAGAAGTTTAAAAATAGTAGTTTTCCTAATCAGTGCGCAAAGTTATGTTTTCCTGCACGCGAAACCAGTTAGACGAATGACGCGAAGCGGAGTTCGGATAAGCTTTAAGTGGGGGAAAACTACTTTGCGCACGTGTCAGGAACAATATTTCTTCTACGAGTGAAGAAACTATAATTTTTTTGTATTTTTATTGGCATCAAAAACAACAACTTATAACTACCTATTTATTATTATTAACAACATTAATATTAAATGTGCAGTTCGTCGCGTTTTTTTAAATTTATTGTAGCTCAAGCAACTGAAGGTAAAAATGTCGTACTAGATGTTATTTTCTGCTTTGTCAGTACTGTCGCGTTGCAAAAGGAAGACATAGATTCATCCTTTGAAGTACTTTGAACTGCTTCACATTTTTTAGGGCTGGAGCTTAAAATCTTATTGCTTAGTCCTTTTTTATAAGTTGTGGACTCATCGATGTATCCCTCAGCTACCGCAGTAGATTTACAAGCCCCCAAGCGTTTTATGTCAGTGATTCCTTCTCCGAAATTGGCCAGTAACGTTGCTGAGGACCTTCTAAAACTGTGCCCTGTGTAGAGCTCTGGATTTGGCAGTTTCGAAAAGGCAGCTATTTCAGAAGGCATCTTTCCGAAACTGTTTACTCCAACACATTGTGAAACTCATTTACCTTATTCGTAGACTAAGAAAAAATGGTTGTTTGACCTTATCGGGCGTAAACTGGTGTATATTCTGTACAGTTGCAGGTAGGTTCCGTTATGAATTTCTTCTGATATTATAAAGTTTCTTGCTGTATGATTTTTTGAATCCCCAATTTTAACAATTATGAGGTTTTTTTTATCTTCAATATCGGTAGTGGTTAAATGTGCTAGCTCTTCCCTTGGGCATGCGCCGGCAAGTCCAACTTTAATTAAAAGGTAAATTTCATCTGATGCCGAATTAAAAAAACTGAATATTTCTTCTTTCGTAAAAATGTTTGCTTTTTTCAGTTTAAAACAAATATTCTGCTTTTTCAGAAATGCAGTCAGCTTATAAAATTCACCAATATCGATCTCTCTTTTTATTTTTATTACATTTTTGAGCATTGAATATTTGGACCACATTGTGTTAGGTTTGAACTATTTGCTTAACTTAACAATGTATCCTAAAAGTACCTCTTCTTTTAACGTTTTTATCCCCTTTTGTACGCACCATTTGGTAAACAACTTGTACTGTTTCTAGTACTTATCTCGCGATTTGGCAGGCACCAATTGCCAACTAGCCATGTTGGCGGCTTCTAGGACATCTTCTGGAAGTTCTTCTTCAGTGACATCCATTTTTAAAATATATTTTTTTAATTTTAAATAGGTGAAAATGCGAGTGAAAATGACTGACATGAAAGCGTTGTACGACAATGTAGGTTGGTTGCTAAGAGAACAAACCGCATTTGACACAAAAATATTGTAACAAGACAAAGTTGACAGGTGGTTTATTTGTTGCCTTATAAACTATATGGAAGTAGTATTATTATTCGTAGCAAGATTAAAGAGTGGCCATATTCAGAATTATGACGTCATAGATCCCTTTTGGAGCAATCGAAAAGCATGTAAACCGAAAACACCTATATGTCTTCCTTTTGCAACGCGACAGTACTGACAAATCAGAAAATTACATCTAGTACGACATTTTTACCTTTAATTGCTCGATCTGCAATACACTTAAAACGCGACCAACTGCACATTTAATATTAATGTTGTTAATAATAATAAATAGGTAGATATAAGTTGTTGTTTTTGATGCCAATAAAAATTAAAAAAAAATTTATAGTTTTTTCACTCGTAGAAAAAATATTGTTCCTAACACCTGCTCAAAGTAGTTTTCCCGCACTTAAAACTTATTCAAACTTTTTTCAAGTGCGATTTTATAAGTGAGCGGGAAGAATTTCCGCGTAGTGTGCGGGAAAAAAAATTCCGCACAGAGTGCGGTAAAGTTCTACTTTGCATATGCAAAAGTGTGCGCAAAGTAGCTTCTTTGCGGTCACTCGTAGAAAAAATTATAAATGATGCCGTATTTGAAGCAGAATTAGGAAACATCAATTGAAATTGTTATTCATATGCCTTCAGTAGATGTCTTCAAATAATATTGTGGCCACTGGTACTAATAATGTTATGTCATCCATCCAAACATATAATATATAGCTTTATTCAGATACCTTTTTGCCAGAAAATTATTATACTTAGGCACCTTATACGGTTGCCATGAATAACACTTGCACAATAGCAATGATGTCGAAATACAGAATGTAAATGGAAAAATCCAAAAATCTATTACATTTTTTTTAACAAACGAACAGCATAATTTCGGCCAGTCCTTCGTTATCGAATATTCTAAGACTCCAATAGTCAAAGTGTGAAATACATATTTCTACGTAAACATGAATGAAGTTAAATCTCATATTTCACTTTTTTAGAATTTTTAATTATTTATGTTGCTTGCACGAATAAATATTCGTATTCTCAACAATAGGCTGTACCCTGACGGAATTTGATCCGGTGTTGTGCAAATTGTATCTGGAATATCAACGGGAAACTCAAATTCACTATTTAACCAATTGCGATACTTAGTGCATATTTCTATAATGAGCAGTAAACCCTAAATTGGATTATTAGATTAACTTCTTATTTTTAATTGGAACTAAGTTTATTTTGTTTAGCTGTTGATATATTGGAACTATGAAAGCCCATTTCAAATTGCTTTTGCAAAAATTGTGCTTATTATAATACAAAGTTCTAACTTTCATTCACGTATTTTTTGCTTAAAGTCTAAAAAATTGCTCCACATGAATTATTCTAGATATATCACGTTGAAATAGCAGCTGGTAATCTTAAATCTCTATATGTTCTTCCAGTAACTAAAAACCTTAGAGAGCAGGTCAATCTTTCATGAGACACTCGCGCATCACAGTTTTGTTGATCGTGTAGCCGGGCATTAGATTATGACATGATACGTCGCAAGTCGCATTTTGTCAAGACCAATTATTGTAAGACATCTCTGGTGGCTACTTGGATACGTTTGCTCATACTAGTACTCGCGATCTTTTTTTTTTTCTATAATCTGCGGGTTTTTGAGCATTGGTGTATGTTCTAATCAAATAATCGCAGACAAGTATACTATCTTACTGGCCATATGACTAGCTCGCACTTTCCTAAGTAATAGCTATCATTACTGCTCATTAAATAATATGCATTTCTAAAAATCAATAAATCCATATTATACTATGGTCCATTTTATTTCCAACAATAACTTAACTTTACAATATGAATCCGTTCTGGAATATATTCCAAACTCTGGAACAAACAATAAACGAGCGATATTAACTGTGACGTTTCTTGTAAGACTGCAGGTCAGAAACAAATACAAAATTTGAATAAATTTGTAAATATATTGGGGTTTTTTATTCAGAAAGGAAATGTAGTACACGTCTGGGACCTTATCTTGGCGAGAAAAAGAGAAATTGTATTTTCCGCTTGAACATACTTTATTTGCAGTTTTGTAGTTTCCAGTTTTTATCTTATTTAGCAGACTTGTATGCATATAAACCGATTTATGCTTGCAAAAATGAGATTGCGAATCTCCGAAAGAAATATAGCTGGTAGTTTTTGGGAGTGGAAAGATATGTGGTGTCTTATGTCAATGCATGAAAACAATGTAGGATTATATAAAGTTATATTTGATGCTGAAATAAGAACAATTTTTGTGTGAAAATAAATTACTTTTTTGTGTTCCAAAGGCAAATATTAGATATACTAACTAGGACAAATTAGAACATTATTTTGGATTCATCATTAGTTATTTTCTATATTATTATAGCGATTTTATTGGTTTGTTATATCTTTTCGCCTATTACATAAACATTTTATGAAAAGAAATATTTCTGTCTTATATCCGTTGTCGTAAATTAGTACCAGTTCAATTTATTGCTCCTAAAGGAGCAGAAAATCCAATAACCCCTTTTCGCTTCGATGCCAATTTTGCCTCTGTTTTCAAAAGTTTAGAGGGAATAATCTAAAAATGAAAATATTAAAATAGCAGGTTAGGCTCACTTATAATTCAAAGCTACTGATGTCTGATTGGTACCTTATATAAACGGGACTAGTGTAATGTTGTACCTTTGGGGACTTGAGACTAAAGCGATTCTGTTTGCAAACTGTTGGCTTCATATAAGCAAATATAAATACCAAAAAATTAGTAATTCAGTGTATGAATGTCTCGTTTTTTTTATGTATTGCTGTCATTTTTACCATTGCTATATGCTTTATTAATATGAGATGAAGTTTTTTCCAGCAAATAGAATTTTTGCTAAAAAATCAGCATTATTTTATTAAATCAAATACTAAGGAAAGGACAAGTCAATACGAAAATGAAATGATTAATTATTACATTTTTACGAATGCCAATATACTTGTCTTCAAAACAGATTCAACGATCTACAAACCCAATCTAATCTACACTAGCAAATTTATTTGAGATTCACCAGCTTCACCTTTAAAATCAAGTTGCGGTTAATTAGCTAATGACAGAAATATTTAACTGACTCAGTTTGTACAGTATGTATGGAAATGTGATAATAGTAATAAATCCAAAATTGTATTTGTATATAAGCAGGAATTAAGTTTTTGATAAAATTTTGATTAAACCATCATTGTTTGGTACTAACTTCAACTCAAGGGATTTATGCCTCCTTGAACATGGTTCTTTGATATGGATTAAGAGATAGATTATGAAGGAATTTACGTTCCGTGTTATGGCCCTTTAGAAACATGGTCCTTCGAACCATTGCTAAGGGAAGCTAGCTCTTAGAGATGTATCGAGGTCTAGACAAAAGTCTTACAGATGTACCATGACTAATATGAAGCCAAGTAAATGCAGTCTCTAGAGGAAGCCGTATACGCACCTTGCAGGAAATCAGATTAACTCAGTCTCTAGAGAGTTGTACCCAACCCTAGAGGAACCTATATGTTAAAATTTCACTTCCTAATTAAGTATTTTGTGTGTTAAAGGATGGTTGTATATAAAGAATAGTATTTGACGCACGTTTAATGAATCGTAATAAATACACTTTGATGATATAGCACTTTCCGCAAACGGCTCGTATAATAATAATCATCCTCGTTTATTGCATTATACGCTCGTTAAATAATATACTATTATCTACGACTATTTAAGAATAGTCGCATAATTCTTATGATAGTAATATTATACCAAAGAGTATATAATGTAAAGAGAAGACAGCCGGCGAATTTCCTTTGATCTTTCGTCAGCCGTTTCAATGACCTCGTCCCTTTAACTCGGAGATATCGCGACGTTGCCGGATGTAACTTTTTATCAAGGCGGGCGAAGTTGACGTCAAGTCAAACAAGATGGCGAATAATCGATTTCATCTCAGTGGGTCGAAATAACGAAAATGAGGACAAAATTTACTAAATATCTAATACTTTCTGCTAGGATAAAATTTTATATCGAGTGATTTTCATTCAAATTCCCCGAATTTGTTTAAATTTTTGCATTTTCTTAAAATCTCAGTGCTCAACTTATTTTAATTAAAAAAATGTGATAAAATTCGGTTTTTTAATGTTTCCTGCGAATTTTTATTAAAATTTATTCAGGACGTCTAAAAGCTTTAATTAATCAAATAAGAATTTCCTTCAGTTTAAATTAAAAAGGTGTAACCAATATTTTCCGATTATTTTAAAAGAAAGTTTCATTCAAAACATAGAGAGGATAAACTCTTAGTATGTAGATAAACCAACGAAAAAGTAAATTCTATTCGAATCTCACTTTAAAGCTTCATATTCACTTCCGCAAATTTCGCCTTTTTTTGACAGTTGTTGATTTTTCGCGCGAATGTAAGTTTTGGTCCATACTCATTGACGCGAAATTTCGTCGGCGAATATTTGCTAAAAAGTTCAAATAGTTTTAACTTTTTTGCGAATTTATGCTTTTAGTGGGATATGTTTTATAGGTTAGGTCCAAGTACCGGATGATGTAAGCAGGTTAGTAATATATTTTTTCTTCAAACGTCAGTAAATCCGTCATTACTCGACTGTGTAGGCGGCCGTGAAGTTTCGTTTTTCCTCCGCCGGAGCTTTACTTTTCACTTTTCCGCCGGCGGAGGTAAAAGTGTTGTCATAGCAACATAGATACAATACAAACAGACAACAAAATAAGCGTCAACAACTCAAGATTTATTAAACTACAATTTGTATTTATCACTCAATTTGTGACTGCATTTCTAAAAATCACTAATTTAGGAACAAATTGGTTATTATTTAATCGAACTTACTCAATAACTGCTTATCAATACGGAATTAAAACGCAATCGGAAACGAAATCTTAAAAAAATAATTATTGTTGACAGTGTCCACTGACAGCTTTATGTTACCACCGACACCGGTCTAAGCAAGGCCACCTACGACCGTGGTCTAAGCCGCCTTGCGAACCCATTTATCTTTAATAATAATTAGATATTATTACTATTAAAAAGAGATGTTTTTGCATTAATTTGTCGACATTTGAAGAAAAAACAGCATATTTTATTTGGAGGAAAAGTTACTTTTCATGGCTTGCTCTCTATTACCAGCCTCACTCCGTTCGGCTGTTAAACACGAGCGCGCCATGAAAAGTATCACTTTTCCTCCATATAAAATAATATACTATTTAAGTCTAGAATGGGCTCAATTAATCTCATTTCTGCAACTAAATTGCGAAAATCGCATTTTAAAAATATATTTCTAACTGAAAATTTTCTTTTCTGGTGTCATTTAGCTGGTGGGTATTTCGTAGTTTTAGCACAGGTAGGAGTAATCTGTGGTTTTAGGATAATTACCAAAAGGACGCAAACGGAACATAAAATAATAATATCTCCACCGAAAAAAATTATAATTAATATTATTATCCAATGGTCAAAGTAACTATTCTACAATTTAACTAATGAACCCAATGCCTGAAAAGAATAAACAAATAAATATAGCAAAGCAGTCAAGAAATTTGAGATTAATTTACAATTATTGTAGAATTCGTAAAAAAAATAAAATTTTTCGCCGCGAATAATTTTAAAGCTGAAAATGACAGTTTATGTCAAAAAAGGCGAAATTCGCGAAAGTGAGTATGAAGCTTAATTATTAGAGTAGAATTTTCTGAATATTTAGTAATAAAATTAAAACAATTAATGTTTTATCAGAAATCCGAGGATTTTTTGAGAAAAGTCATGAAAAATGCATGTATTGTAGGTAAGCAAAATTTTACCGAGTGATTGTTAAAAGATTCTATTAAATGAGTTGTGTTACATATCATAATTAAAGTTTACACACCTAATTTCAATTACACAATATGAATTAAAAAACTAAACCAAACGTCTCCCTAATAAATCTAAACTTGACCTTTACGAGATATATTTAACCCACTGTGTTGGCTGATCGTCCTTGCTTGACGATTGTGTTTGATATAATCCGATAACATACGAGGTAATCTTTCGAAAACGGCAATCTTACTTTGCGCTCGAAAAACACACAGAACTTTTTCGACAGCCGCATTTTTTAAAATTAAATCCACATTTTTCTCTATACTTATTCTGAAATTTGCAAATGACTGTCAGTTTTGACATATTATATTCGGGCTTCGGGCATATTTAGAACAGGATTGCCAGCAACAAACTGTAACAAACGCACGACTGTCATTTATTTATCTTCGGTTTCCATGACCATTCATAGCACACTCGACGGAAAAAGTGAGATTTTTCATTTCCATGTTCGCGCTAGAGCGCAAAATAAGGATCCATGCCATTCGTCGATTTTGCGATTTCATTTCAATTTAGTAATTATTTATTTTGCGCGCGGCTGTAGAAAAAAGTGATTTATATAATACACGAAATAGAACTTTTACTGGATTTATCCCCTCTACTTTTTGTTTTAATTCGTGACTACACCGCTGTGCGCTTGTATCGCCGTTTTTCGACGTCTGTATTATCCTTGTACATCCGTCACAAAAGTCATGTCAATCATGTCAAATTATTATTGTATTTATTGTGTCGAGTTTCTTTTTTGAATTAACTTTGCACTGGTGAAATATGGTTTACTGTTGTATTGCTTCCTGTAACTGACTTGTAGGATGTTAAGATTTCCATATTTAAATGCATCGGTAAATACCTATCAGCCCTACCACAGGCCACCGCCACTTTTATGTTGTAATTAATTACCTTTTAGTGATTTTGGTAATTTTTCAGATGACGTCACAGACCGATTTTGCCGTTTTTTCCTCAGAAAGAGATATATTGAGTGTGTTTATACATCATTTTTAGGCGTTTTTTATTTGAATTGAGTAGGGGTGTTAAGTAGGGTAAAAAGTGTATAAAAAAGAAAATATTAAATTTGAAAAGACAAATTTTATCACTGTCCTATTGCAGTTGATTAACTTTTTATCATTCTACCAATATTTCACTTCGCGCATGGCACTTCCGCTCGCTTCGCTCGCTGCTGAGCCGCAACCAAACAAAACTAACCCAAGCCATGCCCAAATGGAAAAAAACTTAATTGATACTGTCAGAAATTTTAGTCTTTTGCACACGTGAAACTCTATTTTATTTTTTGACACGAAAGTATGAGTTTTTCGCAAAGCAAAATGTAATGTATTGCACTTCTATAGGTCAGTTGCATCCTTAGGTAACATCAAAATTCAAAAACTAATTTGACTCATCATCTTAAAAATTAACGTGATGTGATTTTACCAGCAGGTATTGTAAAAGGTCAATATTTCTCATTCCTTTGATATCATATTTTTTATTACTTACTCTTTGAAATCCTTGACTCACTTCTCAAACCACTCTTATCCCTAGTCTTTAAATCATGGAGGTATAAACTCTCTTCAATAATGGCATTTCACAATTTTAAATAATATTTACCTTTTACAGATATTTACGATCCGGATATCTCGAATAGGGAATGAGAAATTAGAACAGCTACCTCGAGAACAAGTGTATAAGAAGTACTTTTTCTATGACCAAATAAATCACTTTCGTCACATTTTACCTGAGCCAAAAACATCATATGTCTACCTACTTCTGTAGTTTGGACCATACGATAGTCTTTTCACCTTGTTTTATACAATGCATTTAAGTCGATAAAGCCGCAGCTGATTTTTTGGTTAGTAAAAGGGCTTTCATATCAATAATTAATTCGTCAACACTATTATACGATTTTTCTAATCGGAACTTCGTACTTTGAGTTAACTCTTTAGAACATATTTTATCAATAAAGGCTTTCCGTCGTTATCTATAAACTCGCTATACAATTCAATGGCATCAATTAATTGTTTAGTAGCATCCTCGGTACCATCATCCATCGCCGGCAACAACGACGCTACTGTCCTTAAATGAAATTTTTCCGACATACTTTTTATATTACTATTAATCCAAGTTGTACCTAAAGTTTCTTCTTGACTAATTACCCTTTCTTCTCTGGTTAATAATCTTTCGCGAATTAGTAAGATAATCCTCAATTGCTCTAAATACTTTGAAACTTTGCTCTGGGTCTTCCGCCTCTAGACTGATCTCTTTTTAAGGTTATTAAATTTATTTTCTAACTTTCCTGCGTCTATCGATAGTTTGGGTTAGTTTGGGTTACGCTCTCTTGACTGTTTCCTAATATTTTTGGAAAATTTTTCAAAAATCGTACATACTTTTATAATTTGACTCAACTCTACCATACTACTACCAAAATTTAAACCGAAAATTAAACATTGCTTACAATAATTATAAAACTTTCTCCTTCTGCTTTACAGCACCTCTTGACTCCGTCTGATTTCCTTCCGTATCTTCTTTTCCATGCCTATCTTCATTCGGTAGATAAAGTATGCTACAACAGCTATGACAGCTACACAGAAGGCTACAACTCCCAAACGTCCGCTTATTGAAAATCCCTTAGCAGTATCCTGAATTACACCTCCACTGTTACCTGTTTGATTTACCAAAACTACTTCTTTCGTCTGACTAACACCAATTGACTTAGTTACTATCCAACAGTATGCCAGGGCTGGCAGGGTCGCTATGTGATTGCTTTGCACCAATTCACTTAGTTATTATCCAACAGTATACAGGGTTGGCAGGGTCGCCATGTGATGTTCTCTGTTAGGTTCGCCAGAATCGTTGCATACTGAAGGAGACAACTCGCGTAGTTTTATGGTTTTATTAGTGAAAACATAAGTACTTGATAATACACTAATAGAAATCTTATCGGAAAGTTCTCTGTTACACATAAATGTACATCTATAAATAATCACTTTCAGGGATTGTCTATATTGTACTTAACCTCTAAACAATTACTATTATCTTAATATCATGAATGCTTGTTAATAACATCAACGAATTCATGGTTATCCCAATTTCTGTCTCCCTGAACTATCAATTATGCAATAATAATACTTATAATTGGTCTAAATTGCGGAATCCAGTACATAGTCCTTCCGAATCGCCCTGTAGTTATTGAAGTATGTCTTTTTTAATCCTTGATATGCGCCAAAATTCTAAGTTAAAGGTTGGTAATGTTATGAAAAAGGTATAGCAGATGAAATTTCACCTTTGTGGAAAGTCATCCGCATCTCAAACGAATAATTACATACAAATTCCGCCATACTATCGGAAAAATGTGCAAAAGTTCAATTAGAATTTTTATGAAATATATTGATGCAACTGGCCATATTCCAGCTGAATATCAAGTATTTAATTTGATTTATACTAAATTACCCGAATCTTTTTCTTTTCAAATGCTTCCCTGAAATAAGTATAAAAAATGTATACGCCAACAATCATTCCACTAACTGACCATTTAAATTATATCAAGTGTTTATCTACGCAGACATCTAATCTTTCTCCAGACAACCCTTCGTAATCCAAGCCCTTAAAATACTGGCAAAACGGTTCGTTTTCTGGATTCGGACTTCTAACTGGCTTAACCAGAAAATACGTCCCTTTATTTTGATGTCACTCCTCGTTACTTGATACCATCAGTTTGAAAACTTCAACTTGACATTGAACTTTGGAAAGTTAACATTAAGATAAGCAAAATGATGCCATTTGCTGCATGAAAGCATATCAATTATTTCGATTGGCTTCGGTTATAACGTTATCTATAAACGTGAGAAAGGGTAAGGTGTCAGTAAAAAATACAAACGGCAGAGTGGGCAACTTTGAGTTATATATATGGCTTTTTTACAAATGTGTTTACAAATACACCAGTAACGCTCATTATAACGATTGGAAATAGTTTTCCTACACAGTTTATATAGCCTAAAAACCGTATTACAATAATAATAAGTAAGTCAAGCAAATGTCAACTCTGATTGCTTATATGAAGATAACTTTTTTATGCCTATGACACACACACTAAAGGGAGATCCTATGGCACTCGACGAGCGGTGTGGGCGAAGATGTTGATTGACACGGTTCTTGAATAGCTGTAGGTTGTAATTTTGGGAAATCAGATGTCCTGGGAGTGAGTTCCACAGCGATGCAGTGTGCCAGACAAAGAAGTCCTTGTAAAGCGATGTTCTTGGTGTTTCCAGTTGTACAATATACGGGTGCGCTCTTGCCGTATGTCGTGACTGTATGACATGCGTTGCTGGGTTGAGATGACGCGGGAACATTTGCCGTGAAAACATCTGTAAGAGAGGGATATCTCGGCCACATGTCTGCGGTATTCCAGACTATCAAGATCCCAGGTCAATTCCGGGTCGCCGACCAGACGTACAGCTATCTTTTGAATGGGATCCAGCAGATTTATGATGTTCTTAAATGCGGCACCCCATATGTGTGAGCAATATTCTAAGCATGGTCTTACTTGCGTTTTGTAGAGCAAGAGCAGCTGCTGCAGTGTATACAGTTTTTTGTTGCGAAATAGCACACCAAGCTTCTGCGTGACCGATTTTGCGATGTTAGCACCGCGCAGTATGCCAGGTCATACTGTTATTGACCCGGCCACCCTATTGACCGAATGGCGAGGATGAAGGAATGGTCGATCCTGCCATAATGATGTCAGGGTCCGCCGTATTGGCTTTCTTGGTAAACGTGGCCGCTTGGATTTTTGATGCAATGAACTGGACCAAATTTTTGTTGTCCCAGGTTTGAACCCTCTCCAGATCTTGATTAATTGTTGTAATCTGCTCCTGTCTGCGGTGATATGTCTCAGTCGCTGATTAAGGTTTTTCCTATCTAAATTGGGAGGAAAGGGCACTGTCATCTGCAAAACTGTAAACATGATTATTGGATTCGGTCAGCAGGTCATTAATATAGATGAGGAACAGAGTTGGTGAAAGTATTGTGCCCTGAGGTACGCCCGCATGAATGGTGAATATGTCTGAGATATATCCATCAACTGCAACGTGCAGATATCGGTTTTTAAAGAAACTGGCAAGCTAACTGCAAACCGAAAGCAGTCCGAAAGACGGCAGTTTGTTGAGCCATTCGCCATGTCAAACTCTGTCGAATGCCTTCGAAATATTCAACGTAATCTCTCGAGATTCTCCGTAGTTCTCAATAGCCCTACTCCATATAGGAGTGACATAGGCCAATATATCTCTTGTTGGTATCTCTTTGCGAAAGCCGTATTGGTTATCACTAATTAATCTGTTGGTCTCAAGGTACTTAAGTAGTTGCTGATTGGCTACACGTTCCATGACTTTGGAGATTATTGGAAGCAAGGCAATTAGCCGATAGTTTGAAGGCGTGGTTTTCTTGCGTTTTTTTAACAGGTTGCACTCGAGCGACTTTCCGAGAAGATGGGTAAATCCCTCTTCGGTAAGAGAGAGAAAAAAGTCTGGAAAATATAGGTGTTGGCACGTTGGCGCAGTTCTTTAATATTCGATCCGGCCCTGATGCCTTTTGCGTATCTAGTTCTTTGATGATTTTACGAATATCAGGGTGATCAAACGTCATGCCATGGTAGTGCTGATGTTCGATATGGTGGAGAGAGCCTTGCCTTTGGGACATTTAAGGTAGAGTGCGATGGAAACATTTTGGCGAGCATGTTTGCTTTTTCTTTGGCTGTAGTAGCCGTAATGCCGCGTTTATCTGTCGAAAGTGGGAGAGTTGTTTTTGTAAAGTCATTATTTTCTGCCTTTGCTACCGACCAGAAATTCCTGGAGCCACTGGGGCATTGCAAAAGTTTATTGCTGTTCCTATGATTGTGTTTGTCCTTAGTTTCGTCAATGATACGTTTGCATTCGTTTCTCGCTTCAGCAAAATAATTGCGATTTTCAGCGGTCTGATTTTACTGCCAGTAATTATTGTAGACTTGCTGTTTCCTACCTATAGCTCCTTCGCATCGTCTGTCGAACCAAGACTTTCCTTTTGACGGTAACTGGATGAAATTTGGGGTGTATGCTTCCATTAATGCGGAGATTACTTTCGTTATCTCTTCGCAGCAGACTGATAGATCGTCAGTGCCAAAGCAGACATCGAGCCAAGGAAAATCTAGTCCCCAATTTACACATTTGTAATGCCAGATTTTGCAAGGCAATGGCGGATCTCTCTATAGGAGTGGCAGTTCACAAGCCGTTGTAGTTAGCTTGTGGTCATAGGTACCTAATGGCAGACCAACTGTAATTTTGTACTGGTCAGGATTTGTGGTTAGAAAAAAATCCAGGAGGGCGGCAAATTCGCTTCTCTGTGAGATTCGAGTGGGTTGGTCTACAAGTTGAGTAAGTCCGCAACTAATGGCAAATGTTCCAACCCTTTTCTTTACCTTCGTTATCAGTCTTGTTGTGATGTTTGAGCCAGTTGGTGTTGTGTGCATTGAAATCTCCCAGAACTATTCTGAATTGGGGTGGTTGACCTGTACTGATTCAAAAGTGGTAGCTAGTGTTGTAAAAGCTTTTGTATGCTCTATCTCTCGGAGGGCGATAGAGACAGCATATGAACGTGGTTAATCCCTTGGCGGTGAACTTGAGCCATATGACGTCAAGGTTGTTCGGTTCGGATGGATTATAGTTATAAATTGATTCTATTAAACTTTTTATTTCCCTTATTCAAGAAAATTTTGCCCATAGTTATTTCAAAAAGCTTTAAGATAGTAGTTGACTTATTGATTACAAGTTTAAGTACCATGACAACTCTCCGGTATCTTAAAAATAACATTGGTAATAATTAGCAATTTTAAGGCTATTAACCTCGCTATAACGTAAAATGAGGCAAGTTTTCGAGTGTACCAAAAACGCGCTCACACACTTCAGCGTGCATGCACTTTCATTATTATATCATCAAATATAAGAGCTGTAGTAAACTTACTATGAAAAACGTCTACTAAAAGTTTGGATATTTTATGCACAAGCTATTTTCCTTTTGGAACTTTCTTGGATCTATTCACAGAAATTCATGAGATTTAGATCCTTGGCATTCGTCTAAAAGATTTTATCTCTTTGTTTGTATTTCATTTGTGAAGGATCATTTGTGCTATTGGTGTACTTTTCCTTATTTAATAAACGTTAATAATGCACGCACAAGAAATCTGTATCTCGAACATTGCGCGACGCATGTGTTGTATGACACATTCGTGGCCAATCCTGAGTTGCTCCTTACACGGGCATGTATTAAAATCTACAGAATACAAGTATGTGACATGTGATGCCTTGGGTTGGCTGCGCCGCATGTGTCTCAATGTATGTCTTGTCTTAGTCATATTTGGTAAGATACATTGTGCAAATTCGAGCTTTTCTTCTTAATGGGCCAAATCCTAGGAGTATGTTATTTCATCCTGAATTTTGCCATTCGATTTATCTCCTAGATAAATAGCGGTATCAAGGCGGCGGCATCGTTTAACGGTATGGTATGCGGGTTTTTGCGTTATTAGTCATGAGTTTACTTTTTGACTTGCTAATTTTAAGGCTCACATTCAGCATTGCTTATAGCCTCTAGTCGTTATTACTGAAGATAACAATACCATCCATGTATTTCAGCTAAAAAGCGAATTTCTGATGTTTTATCGTGACCTCGGAAAACTTCGACTTGGGCAGTTGTAAACAAGTTTGTTAATATTTTGTTTTCTTACCTCACTACCTTATTGATGGTAATATGATTCCTTCTGACAAATATTTTATGAATGTCTTGGAATTAGATATATTATATTTCTAAGGGTGTAATAAATGATTCGAATATCCACTCAATAATTTTTCTATGAGATAATAACTGCCGAGGTTAGTATTAAAATAAAGTCTCGCTCTCCTAACCGACATAGGCTGACTTCAATGTTGTATCCAAATAGACCTTTGTAAGCACTTGCCATATAGTATGTAAGTTGTCGCAGATGCTGAATACAGCTCTCAAACCTGCCTTTTCAGCTTTGCATGGATCTAATTTAACAATTTGTACCCCTGTGACAGTAGACTTATAGATCTGTAGTTGTCCAGATTGGAAATATAGCGCCTCTTATATACTAAAGTTACTTCCGCAGCTTGTCAAACTTCAGGTATATTTCCTACTAAGCACTTTTTGAACAAGTTCGTTATTAAGCCCACCAGTTTGGTTCTTTTGCTTTAAACTACTTTTAATTTCATGCTTTGTAATATATGGTATTTTCTCCGAACTAACCACTATTCTTCGACTTAGCCGTCCTTCGGTATTTGTGAACCATACGGTTTGTTTTAGAAAATTTTAAATTTATTTAATATTTTTGGTCTGTTATTTATACTTTCACCTTTTGAGATTTTGACTAATATTTCTCCATCTTTTCACTGCTGAATTATTTTTCGACAGACCAAGGTTGTTTAAAGTTACCTAGAGTTTCCAGACTTATTGATTCGTGGTAATGTGTCTTTTTTATCTCCTTCTTATTTAGTTTATTCAGCTATGAAAGATGGGTTTTATTGCTTTCGGCATTTCGTAACAATACTTCTTTGTTTTAGTTAGTTGTTGGGCACCCTCGCTTATTGAAGTTCAGTTTTTTTAAGCGCACTTGTAGATAGAGAGTCAGCTGGCAAACGCATTATAAAGGTTGCATTATATTTTATTTTTGTCAGAAAACATGTGGTAAAATATGGGTAAAAACAGTTATGTGCCGTATGCCTAAATACACTGTGCAAGCCTGTAGGATATTCTCCGTTTCTATTTTGTGATGAAGTTTCACTTTTCGTGTGCGATCCACAAGCACACTCATTTTTCCCCTTGTTACTTTTTTTGATTTGGTGTTACTCAATTTGCGACTGATAATTTGTCTCAGATTCGATGCGATGAGAATTATTTAGTTCGTTTTCTTCTGTTAAATAAGTATATCTCTCAAATTTGTATTAATATCGTTGATTTTAAACATGGTTGGAAAAAATAGTTGATCTTAAATTATATCAACTAATATATTGCTTGAAGATAATAAGTACTAATTTGTTTATGTGCAAAAAGTCTCCGAGTCCTTTTTTCAATTTTTCAAATAAATTTGTGAAACATGTACACTGTACAGGGTTATCCAAAGAGGACTAGACAAGGCGATTTTTTGACTTTGTTGACTTTTATAAAAAAAACTTATGTAATTTTCACCCGCGAAATTGGATAGGTTCAGCAAAAAACAATTGAACATCAAATAAAAGTGCTAGGGGTCATTTTGATATTTTTTAAATGGAACACCCTGTATATTACTACATTTTTGGACTCTCTAGAAAAATCTAAACACATTTTGTGTATAATATCATCTACCTATCTTTAGCTGTTTACCAAATATCGACAGTTGAAAGTCGGGTATTTTGAAACTTTGACAGACTCTAAAATCTAAACCGCACAAGATCAAAGAAAACGGTTTGCACATTCCTATCTTAAGTTTTCACAAACTATCGAATGACAGTATCTTCGAATTTAACCTGCGGATAAAATTAACCGGAACTTTTAAACCTCCGGTTAAATTCAAAGTTACTATAATTCGATAGCTTATGAAAACCCAAGATAGAAATGTTACTAGAACAGTTTTCTTTGATCTCGTGCGGTTTAGATTTTAGAGCCTGTCAAAGTGTCAAAATGCCCGACTTTCAACTGTCAATATTTGGTAAACAGCTAAAGATAGGTATAGAATATTATACACAAAATGTGTTTAGATTTTTCTAGAGAGTCCAAAAATGTAGTATACAGGGTGTTCCATTTTAAAATATATCAAAGTGACCCCTAGCACTTTTATTTGATGTTTAATGGTTTTTTGCTGAACATATCCGAATTCGCGGGAGAAAATTACATAAGATGGCTATTTCCGTTTTTTTTTTATGAAAGTACAGGGAAAGTCAAAAAATCGCCTTGTCTAGTCCTCGTTGGATAACCCTGTACATACACATTGCTGGCTTCGGTGAAATTTACGAGGAGATCGCCTCAGGTATGAGTTTGGCTCAAGCCATTTTATCCATAAAACTTTGAAATATTCCATCTTGTTTTCCTACCGATGCGTTAAAATCGTAGGTTAGAATCGTAGATTCTCAGTTTTACTATGTACTACCTCGCCATCGTAAACTGTGCCATAACATAAATGCATTTGACCAACACATTATTCTGCTGCGTCCTCTTTCTATCACACTAATGTTATGGAACGAGTTTTGCCATGTAAGTCAGTTAACATATAGGTATTAAACTTTGTATATTCGGAATTACTAACGAACGGATAATCCGATAAATAAACTATACACGGGGCGCCCAAAAATGTATGGAAAAACCCTATACGCAAACTTAATACTGGAATCAGTTATCGCTCCGTACGCCCAAAACTAGACTATTTTGACTTCATTAATGGTAATGCACGAATTCATGTTCCAATAAGGGCGGTAAGAAAATATCTTGAGGAAAATTATATTGAGTTAATACCGTAGCACAGATTACACAATAATATGTGACCATAGCCTACTCGGTCTCCGGATTTGAAACCTATCGAGCACGTATGGTACATTATACGAAGAAGAGTTTCAAGGGATGAGGAACACTTTGAATTACGCGAAGTACTCTTCACAGCACCGGCCAGTTACCTGGCCAGCAATATTAGAGGCAGATTTGGACCAGCTAATAAAAAAAACTTGGTTGGAAAAAATGCAAATAAGGTGTAGCGCCGACATTCATAGTAGGATATGTTTTTTCCACGCTATTGTTACCTTCTATGTAATGTTGGTGTTTCAGCGTTGAATAAATTACTTTTTTCTAGTGAAATATCTCCCGAACAACCCTGTAACTTCAAAATTTTATGAACGTTTCAGAAATGACTATCACAGAATTATTTGGTGACCATAATGCATGAAATAGCATTCCATGAACATATTTCCGTGCTGGGAGATATCAATAAAGTGTAGGCTTATCGAAAAATAGTTTTGGAATATGGTTACGAAGGACTCTGCATGCAGAAACGTACTTCTTCAGTCGAAGATAACTCAATAAAGGTTTTTCACAGAAAGCTTTCCATCTACCTATCAGTATGGCTAACTATCGAAAAGTGACTGTCTTCGATTTTCATCCAGGGAGATGATGAAAGGAATGGCATGTGCAAACTCTACCGGAAATCGCATACAAAATTCAAAGTAACTAATCCGTGCCATATACATGCTTCATGCGACAATCCTGCCAAGACTCCTCGCAACTCGCGATAGGCACATCATAGGCATTCAATGACGTCCCCGAAAACCAAGCCCAGTCATGTTTTCTGAGTTTCCTCCATCCATGCGATGATGGAAGGCATGCAATATACTGCAACATCAACCTTTAAAATTCAACTGAAGCGGTTTAAAAAGCAAAGATTCACGCATTATATATCGAAAAAAATGCGGATTGGAGTAGCACATTCCTAGTTGTTGATACGTAGGATGATACGATGGAATTCGGCTTATTTCCTATGACGGCATACGCAACTCAAAATGTCAATTTCGGATGACTATTCGAATCCTGAAGTGAAATATACGAAAGAACATTAATTTAAGAAAAACGAATATTATATTAAAGAAAAGGAGTCAAAGCCGAATAATACACCATTTATGATGGTATATGGTCATAAATATCCCCTACTAGGTAGTAACAATTAAGATAAGGTAAGGTTAACTGTTGTAAAGTTATTTGTAGCGAGTTTATTTACATCCTCTTTTTACACTTTTGAAAACCCTAATCAACCCCAGTTATTTTTCTAGGAGAGGAGCCAATCAAATAGAGAAACCAATTAATAAAAATAGCAAAAACAAACCGTCTAGCGATCTAGTCATTAATAGGTTCTCTTGCTCCAAGAAAAATATATGACATGCACTGGAATTAGAGGCCACCACATATTTACATATGGTACATATTTTATAATACTAATTAACTCGATAGTATTCAAGTGTAAAGACATTAAATGGAGTCACATTTATTAGGAACGGCTAACTGTAGCCCAAATGTTAACAATGTTGCCAAATTGCTTTGCCACATTCTCGCTTCGCTATAGCCCTCCGCTCGCTTCGCTCGCTACGGGGGTGCAACCAACAAAAACGAATCAAAACTAACCCAAGGCATGTCCAAATTGAAGAAAAAAAAAACTTTATACACATAAGCTTAAAAAAATAAAAAATATGTCTTGCCACTGGAATCGAACCCACTGTGCTAAAAGACCTGTTGACATCAATTTATTGGAGCATAAGACATGGGCAATTCTATCTAATACATCGTACTGCACATGCGATGAGATTGACAACATTGTTAACATTTATACTTTAGTTAGCTCTCCTCATGTGTTGGCAAACATGCTGCCGAAGCAAAATTGACATTTGGGTTCTTTAAGCCAAAAGCCACCTAATACTAACATTTATTTTTAAGTGTGTCTATGCGTGAACGCTGAAATAAAACAAAAATTGCCAAAACAGATGACCGAGCTACCAGATTAAGGCAAGAATGAAAATTGCTGTAAATCAATGTAGATAAAAGAATAAGTATTTTTGTATTATGTAGTGTCTAATATATAATGCTATCATATGGGTGCCTTCTTTTAAATGTTAGGTAATGTAGAAAATAAATAAATTTATTTCTCTTTTAAATTTATTGTTAACAGATTGACGAAAGGAAAGTTAAATAAACTACAAATTAATTCGAGATTTAAATGGTAAATGAAATTAAGCTTCTAACTAAATCAGATATATATTAATTTTTGAACCGTTACAAAATATTACGAAAAGTCAAAACTTCGCTGCCGTACAAGTTTTTCATTTCTATGTGAATGTGTGGTTGTCGAATTAGAGTTTTGAACTGGAACATTTTAGCTAGTGAAGTTATGATAAAAATCTGTTTTGCGTGGCAGATTATATACTTCGAAGTTCCGATGAATTTATTTGTTACATTACCAGATGACTCTTAAAACAAAATAATCTACAGCTCGCACAGGATAACGTAGATATTTAAGCTTAATTTGAACATCATAAATAAATCTTTTGACTTACCACGTAATACCAAAATATGTAATGCCATTGAAGAAATCAAAAGGGCATCTTTACCACTAAATCATTACTCAAAATCAAATAATATGTAAGGCAATCCTGAAATCCTGCCGAGAAAGAACTTCCCAATGTCTAATGGATTGAAATAAACTGGCAATGATGACGGCAAAAAGTATGGGGGTCTAATTCTTTACCCTTCGTCCGGTAAATGAACTGAGATAATTTTTAAGTCTACATGTCATGCGGAATCACACAGGAAAATGTTGAGAATGGAATTATAAGTCAGACATACTCACTTTAATAATAGTAATAATAATAATTAGAGCAGTTATCAACGTTCAGCATGTTATTCGGTAGCACAGCAAAGATTGAATAAAGGCGAAATAAATAATTATATTAAAATTTACTATATCAATAAGTTTGATATAGATTAAAATGCCGCCGCTTGTGTAAATACCTTGAATAAGAGTTAGGATCATTCTTCGAACTATGCCATATGTTTGGGATATTATAGAGAATTTAGATCATATTAACCAACTAGTAAGTACCCTTTATGGAGTTTGAGTTAGTTTGGGCTTGTTCGAGTTGGTTGATCCATGTAAATCGAACTGCCATTTTAACAAAACAAAAAATGTGTTGAGAAGGTGGCCGTTTGGCATTTCCAAAAAGATATCCCGTATCTAATTCGCGACTCAATAAGATAGTAGTATACAGACCTACCCATTAATTCACAGTGACCCTGATTGCAAACCAACCTGATCCGACTCAATTATTTTGCATAGAGCCACTATGTGTGCTTTAAATTTAAGCTACCGGTCTATAATCAGTCCAAGAAATTTAATGTAAGAACGGTTCTCTACAGGAGTACCCCAATAACCAATACATTTATCATATTTGAAACTGATAATATTTGCCTTCTTAAAGTTTAATAGTAACAGGTTTAAATCATACCACTTTTATTTTTTTTTTTAGATCAACATACCTGTTATTTTTCAAAGTCTTTGGGTCTTTACTGTTTCCTAAAATAGTCGTATCCGTCAGCAAGAAGGGTACATTGACCACTTATATCTATCATTTATACAAATATGAAACAAAAGTGGATCTGAATCTGAGCACTTAGGCCCAACATAGTTAATTGATTGACAGGTCGAGCTCTTTGAACCCATGCAAACTTTTAGCTGCATTTCGTCTAGTATGACTGTAAGCATGAGTGGGTCACCCCAATAAAACCATAGTGATAGAGCTTCCATAACAGAATTTTCTGACTGGGAAAGTCAAAAGCCTTGAATATACTCATGAAACCGCCGCAACATTCTCTCCGTTATTGATTAATGAATATGAATCTTCCAAAAATCTACACATCGTATCATCTGTACCACTATGTTGCTTAAAGACATTTATTAAGGATATTACTTCATGTGATAACAATTATGTTATTTATGTTATAGGTACCTAATTAATCAATTTGTCACACATTTTTGAGAGAGTTGATAATAGTGATATCGGGTGGTAATTTGGTGGATCATAATTCTTCTTCCATATGTAGAATACTTACTTTGGCAAATTTAAAGCAGAAAGAGAAAACTCCCGACTGCCAAGATCAATTTTTTGCTTGTAGCAGGACATTTAGTACGCCATCTAGTAGATTTAGAAATAAATTTACTCATAATCTTCTCCTGAAGTATTTTTGCTTTTATTGCATTAATTTATGGGGGGGGGGGGCGTCATTCATATTACCTAGGTTAGTATGGATAAAATAAAAATAATTCACTACTGACCTAGATAATCTATAGGTGTTACGGAAAAGACAAGATTATTTTTTTTGAGTTTTCAGCTACCGTACAGGAAAATTAATTGATCATATCTGGGGATAAGTCTGAGTCATAAACATGAATTATATTATTCTAATGAATGTCAGTCTCATTTAATATGTTGGCTGATCGGACAAGCCTGTTTGGGTAATAAATGCATCTACCTGCCTTAATTATTTTTCTCTAAAGGGAATGGCATTTGTAAAATAATTGTGAACTGATAAAAGCTACCGTACCGCAATTGCCTGCACTAAAAATTCTATTATACCTATATTTGGAAAAGGATTACACAGAACAAGACATTAACTCACCGAAAACGGCTTCATGGCCGGATAAAGCAGCGTCGGCGACCAAACAAATAACATTGTCACTACTAAAATTTGAAGATATATAATCAATTAGCGTAGAAGAGTGCTGCGAGGCATGTGAGGAAGGACTTCACCTGCATTCGCAATTTATGCAATTCCACCAAGTTATTTAAATCTAGTGATTGAACCTTAGTAGAGGCGAAGAGAAGGTTTGCTGATAGTGCAGTCGTAGAGACTCAACATTTTATTGTGATTTAATTCTACCCTTTCTTTCCGGATATATTGTGTTGATTTTATGTTTGTGTTTTGACACGACCGATTAATCGGGATCTAAATACTGCTGTACTGGGTAAGCATTTTCTCTGGAACTAATTTTTTCCTATTGTTTGCGAAGCGCGTGGACGCCATGATGCTAACGGTTTTTCCCCTTATTTCTAGAGGTTTTCCACGTTTGTCAGATAAGACCGAGAACGTCGAATTTCCCTTAGCCCTCACACACACTAACTAGGTAACCTAAATTAATGATTTAATTGCTTATCTGTGTTACCTTTTTTTTGTGCATGGTCAGCCATTTACTTTTGCAAAACATAATCTTAAAAAAAAAAGCAACGGGGTTTGAACTCGGGGTACAGGTGAGACCGAACCATTTAAACCTCTCGACCACGACAGCTCTTGCGGCAGATTGATTGAATCATGAAGCCATATTGTAATAATGCGTAATTTGGTATAGTAAATACCAGACGTATCGTCACCATACGTCTGGTATTTACGAGCGCCCGAAGCGCAGCCGAAATTTCGCGAGTGGATAACGCGTCGGGTATTTACAATTATGCGGCCTGCATCACTGCAGACATGTGGGCCGAGATATTTCTATTTTACAGATATTTTCACGACAGATATTCCCAGGTGTAGCGTACCAAGAGCCGTGTAAATGGCCCTTTAACTCTAACGAGTCTCGAGTTAGTCTCTATTGCAATACTCGTGAGATTCAACCTATACGACACGCTTTCTGTTCGATACATAACTTTCCCTATCTAAAAGTAAATAAATGTTTAATAATCAGTAATAGTGCTCGTGTTTTAATGAAAAGTTTCAAGAACATACCAATACGGTTCATTTGATCTTTCGAGCCGGATAATGTTCCACCATTGCTGTGGCCAATTGGAAGAGTGGAGTCTGTGCATTTCGGCTCTGATGGGGTGGTGCGTGTGGCAAACGTAAAAACTGTGAAAGGGTTGTTCAAACGTGCAGTGCGGAAATTATGTGTTCTTCCTATCGCTGACTAAAAGGTTTTCTCCAAATTACAACCTACAGCTATTCTATGTGAAACAACATCTTTGCACACACACCGTTCGTCGAGTGCCAAAGGATCTCCCTTTAGTGTATGTGCCACTGCCATAAACAAATTCAAACGTTGAAATAATTTGTCTAGATCTGACAAAGGTGACCTACATATGCAAACTATAAATTTTGATGTTTTGAAAAAGATACTGATAATTATTCGAAGCATTCTCCATCTAGAGCTCAATAACTTATCGAAGGACTGAAAAGAGTTATTTTGTAGAAACTTCGTGTTAGCTAAAATCAAAGACTCACTATCATCCAACCTGTCCCTACAAAATATTGACAAAACATAGTACTTTGGAAGATAAAAGTGGCCGACGTTCTTCTAAGGGAGTGTCCAGTATGCTGCTTAAAATTCTCAAAGTTCAGAAATTTAGCAATTTTACTTGGAATTGAAGAAATCGTATTTCCCCGACAGGCTGATTTAAGCACTTTCCATTTTGATATCGCATGAAGAAGCGAGGATTAAAATTCGTCATGTGAGATCTTATATCAATGTAATTTTGAACTATTTTGAAATAACAAACCTTCTAACGCAAATATACGTGCCATTTAATTTTTGGAATCAGAAATAGTAACAATTATAACTTCATGCCTTAATTCAACATTGTCCATTTTCATTACACAGAGTTCATTAGAACGGCACGCTCCAGCAATTCCCATTATCATTACAACCTTCATCATTAAATAAATATCATCAGGAGCTTCAAACAGGAACTTATTCACATTTTCCCTGTCAAACACATTGGATTTTTTAGGTTTACACCCGTCATTTCTTCTTTTTAAAAATGCTCGAAGTTTAGGACACTTGGAAATATCTGTTTTCCTCTATGAAAAGGGTTGACTTCAACATGGAATATTCACACCATAAGCTTGATGGAGACTTTAATACGGCAGATTTTTCGTGAAAGTACGCCAAAAGCACAGTTTCTGAAACTACAGTAGTAGCAGTCTTTGTTTGGCACCATTTCTTGAAGTATTGATATGTTACTTCATACCTCTTCCTCGATTTTTCTGGTAGCAGCGACAGACAAGCGGTATTTGCTGATTCTTCTATATCCTAATATACAGATCAATAATTTCAATTTTTCACAATTTTTAATAATAAACTGTCAGCTTGGCGTTATTGATAAATTAAATTGTAAACTGGACAGATTGCATAAAAGTATAAACAAAAGTAATCTAAAAATTATATTTTGATATTTAGTAGCGATATGTTTGCTTTCAAAACGTGAAGTGAATTTCAGGTTCGCCCTTATTAAAAATACAACTATACAGTACTTTTCATAGACTGTGGTCTATCGTTTGAAATCATTAATTTTACGTTCACTGTGTTACCAGATCTACCTGCATCTGATATCAACTTCCTTAATTTAAATGGAACATCCTGTACATTTTTTGCACTTTTCGTTTCTAAGTAGCATTTTAAGTCAAATTGATGCATCACACCCCATCCGTGAAGATATTAATTTATGAGTAAGAAACAGATGAAAATCGAGCTTTTGGACGATTTGGGTAGACACAAAGATGGATTAAAGGCAATTATTCCTTCCTATCTTAAATTTTAAAGAGCTATCGCATGCAGGAAAATTTTAAATGGAAAACTGTGTCCTTCCTGTAGCCATTCAAATTGTCCAAGAGCTCGAAATTTATTTGTTTCTATCTTCTAACCTAATAACTTTATGGAAGGGTATGATAGATCAATTAAGCTTAGAATTTTACGTATAATCCAAACATGTACAGCTTGTCCCATTTTCGATGATATTACAGGCTCACTTACTAGTAAAGATAGAGACTTGTGGTTTTCGTCTTGCTATGCTACTTTTTTGTGAAAATAACGATGACATTATCAAAGTTTTTATGGCCCGCTTCTTTTCTGAGATACAGGGCGAAATTGAAAATAATGCATATGGGACCCGCTCGAATCTCCGTTACCCTTAAATATATCGTAAAGATAAAAACTTGTTCTTATACAGTTTTTTGATAATTTTCATTTTCAGTTATCGTAAAAAATACAATATTACACAGAAAATATAAATTTTGCAACACAGGTCTTGCCAATAGGAAATTATTATTATCGACATCCAATTGTCAATATTTCGTTATCGTAAAAAGTACAATAGTACACAGAAAATATAAATTTTGCAACACAGGTCTTGCCAAAAGGAAATGATTATTCCATTGTTCTGATAGTCGCTACCTACTAACACTTATACCAATTTTTAAAAGACAATGCTTATACTATACCCACCAAGAATGTCGTATAGGGGCACATTTCGTGCAATTATGAATTTTAGGTTTATTATTTAAAATACAAATAATGTGTTATATATTTTTGTAGAGCATATAAAATTTCCAATCAAACAATGCAGGGTGTTCCGTAAAAAATACAAGTTTGATTTATAGCTAACAATAATTGACAGCTCAAAAAATTTACTACGCCACTGGATCCTACGTTAAAAACTGTATAAGAGCAAATTTTTAGCTTTGCGATATGTTAATGGATAACGGAAATACGAGAGGGGGGGTGTCCCAAAATGTATTATTTTCAATTTCGCCCTGTACAGATGCAAAGCGGGCTATAAAACTTCTTTACACCATCGTTCTTTTCACAAAAAAGTAGCATAATAAGCGAAAACCGCAACTCTCTATCTTTACTCGTAAGTGAGATACCCCGTAATATCATCGTACATGGTATTCCAATCAATATAAAAGGGTTGATACCAGATGCGGGCAGAATTGAAAACACAGCGATGGTAAAAATAATTATAAATAGTAGACCACAGTTTACTTTGACACCACCACCAAAATTATAAAGAACATCGAGTTTGAAAACCCCTGTATAAAAGTATATTATGTACCAAGGATAACCAGGTGGAGAAAGATCTAGCAGTAGGAATAATCGTCTCAAGTGGACGACACTTAATTATATTTACAATTTGAATCAGAAACACTAAATACGGTAGCCTAATAAGAACGAATCAATCAAATCGCTGCTAAAAGAGAGTAAAATTGCACGTGTCCATGGTCTCTTGCAGAGCTAACTATAACTGCTTGTTGGAAAGAAGTTGTTCTAATTTACTGTAAATGTTTAATGCCAAAAATAAATCTATTGACGATGACATGAACAATGAAACATTTCCCTGTTAAAAGAAATACGAATGTTTCATTATGTGGCCAAGTTATTTAGATAAATACCGCGCTACATCTTACGACTACTGACAGTTATGTGTGAAATAAAATAAATTTTAGCTGCATTTTACTAGGCGTTATTTTAGTAACGACATAATTAAAAGGCGTTTAAATCCTATAAATGTTAGCTTAATGTTTATAATATGTAGACGTCTTTATAATTAAAATTACGAGATAATGTGTGTTTCATGCATATAAAGATGATAGAAATTAAACACATCGGAAACAGCTTGGGTAAAACTGTTTCACAACAAACGAAAAGTATATTTTCTTATGTTAAGGATTAGCTGTTTTACTTTGTTTCAAAATGTATTCGCCACATATGCAACAAATAACTTCTATTTTTGCCTTACAATTGGTTCCCTTTTTCTCCACTAATCTTTCCTATATGATGGAGCCTCTTCGGCTCTGGCTCCAGGATATAAAAAGCACAAGTGCTAGTTTAGTGACCCTTACGAAGCTAAAAAATCTATAAAGATGATTCACACACAGCTCTGTCTGCTTTGGGGAGCAATGGTTTTATTATCTGTTTTATATAACTAAAGAACGAAAAAAAAAAAAATCCCGATGCACAACTTTGCCTAAGTAAACTCAATAGTATACCTTATGGCAATGTCACTCATATATGGAGTAGGGCAACTGAGAACAACGGAGAATCTCGAGCGATTGCGTTAGACATTTCGAAGGCATTCGACAGAGATTGGAATGACGGATTGCTCAACAAACTGCCGTCCTTCGGACTGCCAGCCTCTCTCTGCAGCTGGCTTGCCAGTTTCCTTAACAATCGATCTCTGCACGTTGCAGATACATTTATCATTAAAGCGGGCGAACCTCAGGGCGCAATACTTTCAGTTTCAACTTATTTCTCATCTATATTAATGACCTGAGGACCGAAACCAATAATACTGTTTACACTTCTGCAGATGACAGTACTCTTGTCTCCCAGTTTAGATTGGAAAAACCTTTATCGGCGACTCAGACACATCACCGTAGACAGGGACAGATTTCGGCAATTAATCAAGATCTGGAGAGGGTTCGAACTTTGGGTGACAGAAATTTGGGCCAGTTCAATGCAGCAAAAGCCCAAGCGGCCACGTCTACCAAGAAAGCCAATACGGCGGGCCCTGACATCATTATGGCAGGATCGACCATTCCTTAATCCTCGTCAATCGGACTACTGGGTGTGTCAGTCAACAGCAATATGTCTTGGAATGACCACGTTGCTAACATCGCAAAATCAGCCTCGAATAAGCTTGGTGCGCTATTTCGCAACAAAAAACTGTATACACCACAGCAGCTGCTCTTGCTCGATGAAGCGTAAATAAGGCCGTGCTTAGAATATTGCTCACACATCTGGGATGCGTCACCGAAGCACACCCTAAAGCTGCTAAATTCCATTCAGAAGAGAGCTGTGCGTCTCGTCGGCAACTGAAAGTTGACCCGGGATCTGGATAGTCTGGAACACAGCAGACATTTTGCCAAGATATTCCTATTTTACAGATATTTTCTCGGCAGATATTCCCAGGATTTGAAACGCCTCATCCCGCCCCCAGCAACGCCTGTCAGACAGTCACGAAAGATGGCAAAAGCGCACCCGTTTGTTGTACAACTGAAAACACGTAGAACGTCGTTTTACAAGGACTCCTTAGTTTGCCGCACTGCACCACTCTGGAATTCACTCCCAGGACTTCTGTTTCCCACAAATTGCAACTTGCAGCTGTTCAAGAGCCATGTAAATCAATATCTTCGCACACACACCGCTCCTCTTGTGCCATAGGATCTCCGTTTTGTGTGTGTGTCATTGCCATAAAAATAAATACAAATTAAGAAATCTTAATAATGAAGTGATCTGGTAGCAGGATGACGCCTCTGCGTACAATGTTGTCGCCGTTACGCAATATTTGAATGAAAATTTTGAATTTTAGATTGGAAAATTTGGCACTCCAGGTGGCCACCAAACAGCCTAGATTTAACTATTCTTGGGGTTTTAAAAGATAAATTAAAGGATGAAAAGCTACTAACGGTGAATAGGATTAGGAAAAAAAATACATCAGAAATAGTATCATTAAATGGAAGAAATCAAGGATCTATTTCAGCTATTATAAAGAAACAATATAACGAATATATAGATACGTTATTCAAGAAAATCGCGGAAATGTTGAACACTTACTTCAATAATTCCTCGGAAATAAATATAGCTTTATTCAGATTTTGCAAAGAAACCGATTTCGTGAAATAACATCAAATTTTACTTTAGTTTTTAGTCGGTAATTTTTTAGCCTCGCTTTTGCCGTTAAGGTACCTAGTTTTAGTAGAAATTTTTATTTCAGTAGAAACAATTCTACCAGTAATTCAGATAGTGAAACCCCCTATATACGATTGCGTTTAAGGATTCTCCAAAAAATGTTAGATATGTTTCATATATAATAATCTATAGCTACCTTCAGCCGTTTATAGAAATATTGACAATTGAATCTCGACAATTTTGATACATTTTGGCACTTTGACAGGCTGTATCTAAACCCTAAGAGGTCAAGAAAAACTGTTTTGATTTTTCCTGGTGGTTAAATTCAAAGTTAGTTTCAAATGATAGCTTGCCTACAACTATGATAGAAACGTGCAACCATTTTTGAAATTGCCAGAATTTATCAAAATTATCGACATCCAATTGTCAATATTTCGTAAATGGTTGACGATAGCTATAGAATATTATATATTAAACATATCAAAATAGTTATTTATGTACCAAGGGTATTAAGTAGATGTTTATGCCCTGAGGGCGACAATGTTACAAACCCGAGGGCCTCTGGCCAGAGGGTTTATAAGTCGCCCGAGGGCGTACACATCTATTAATACCCGTGGTGCATACAAACTTTTATGTCATACTAGTTCGTTATTGCATTCACAATATGTAAATATTTAAAAAATACGAATTCAATTCAATTATTTGAGTCCATAATGTGTACTTTATGCCCGCACGGGCATAAAGTAATCCATTATGTAAATGGTATCTAAGGTATAAAAACCCAATAATGTACTGGTATGACATAGAAAAATTAAAACTGCAATGATATACAGGGTGTTTAATTTAAAAAAGTAACTTTATATTGGCGTTTGCTTATGCTGTATAATATTTTTATTACTAATAAAAAATTAAGGCGACTACCTACAAGTTGATACAATAATTAGCTTTCTATCTTCAAAACTAACAAAATTAAGAGGGTGTCCATTTATAATGAATGACTCTGTACAAACTGGCTTTATTTTAAGGAATGTTAAGTACAAATTATACAGCGCTGGGTTGTCTATGCTTTTACTTTAAGGCGATTTTGATTTGAAACTGTCATAATATAGTCGAGTGAACACGATTAGATCAGTTGGTTCCATAAAATAAAGCTCTTTATTCAATATTTGGTTGAATAAATGTGCAAATCGTCAAATCGTGATAAATATTGTCACGGCTAGCAACCATCCGAATGTTTTTGTGCTACCGTATAGAACTAACCTTGTCGCGTCTACGTTTGAGTCATCGCCGCGCCGGCCGCGAAAATTCAGGAACTGTGGAATTCTCCCGATGCCTGCGCGAGAATAATATAGAGAGGCCTGGCTTCGTTCGGAGTAATCGCGATAAATCTTAGATTGTATATAAATAGCCAGGCAGAACGCGTGTTGAGTTAGTTAATCATTGAGTGGTGAATTGTAAAGAGCTATTAGTTGTAAAGTTATAAAAGTAGTTTAGTGTGTTAAATTGTATACAGTGATGAATAATAAAGATAGTATTATTTTAAAAGAGTAAATGTGGTGATTTTGTTAGAACCCACGGCAAAAACGTAACATTTAGTGTCAGAAGTCGGAATGTGAAGAAACGGAACTTGCGAAGTGTTCTTCGAGGAGAGAAGATGGTACAAGTACGTGAACAAGGTCGTTTTCACTGGTGGATTCTGAGAACATTTTATAACATTCTATGGTCAATACAAGGCAACAAACCGCAGAAATGGACCAAATAAATAAAATGTTGGCCGATTTCATGGAACATCTAAATTCTGAGAGACAAGCAAAACAGGACAGGATTCAGAAAATTTTACAAAACCAAGAAGATAAAAGGCAAACAGAATAGGAACGGCTTCAGAATTTTTTAAAGTTCAAGAAGATAAAAAGCAATCGGATCGGGAAGAAGATGAATTAAAAGGCAAACAGAACAGGACCGGCTTCAGAAAATCTTTCAATATCAAGAAGATAAAAGGCAAGCGGATCGGGAAGAGGATGAACGTAAAAGGCAAGCAGAACAGGATCGGCTTCTGAAAAAGTTACAAGACCAAGAAGATAAAAGGCAAATAGAACAGGACCGGCTTCGGAAAATTTTACAAGATCAAGATGATAAAAGGCTAGTAGAACAGAACCTACTTCAGAAAATTTTACAAGACCAAGAAGATAAAAGGCAAATAGAACAGGATCAGCTTCAGAAATGGATGCTGGATGTAACTGGAAAAGGAAATGACAGAAAATATTGGACGGTCAGGATAAGAAATTTGAAAAAGAAGTAAGCATCTCTAAAAGAAAAAGAAGTAAGCATCTCTAAGCCAACAATCAGGGACGTATCCATCCAGGAAGAAAAGCTGACGAACAGTTGTGAGGTAACTGAGATGGGCGGTATTTTGAAGAAATTAGCCGAAGTGCTTCGGGCCACGGGGAGATTACGGAAGTCACTAGAAGTTAGGCCATGTAACCGAAATGCTATAAAACAGTGTTATAGATGTGGCAGGACTGTACACTTCAAAAGTGACTGTCGACGAGTACAAATATTCCGGGAGCCACTAGAAGATAGACCACGCTACCGAAATATTTCAAATAAGTACTATATATGTGGCAGTACTGGGCATTTCAAAAGATACCGTCAAGTACAAAGATTCCGGAAGCCACTAAAATATAGGCCACGTAACCGAAATGTTTCAAATCAGTGCTATATATGTGGCAGGACTGGGCATTTCAAAAGAGACTGTCGAGTACAACTACGGGCTATATCTCCATCCAGAGACGCTAGCAATTCAAAGTCAAGTCAGGAAGAGTTAAAACAATATAACTTTAAGGCTAAGCACAGGGAATGAAGATGGCATAATAATACAAATGCTTTATCTAGAAGCTCATGCGAGGATCATTAAAAATATTGCCCAAGAATAGACCAACGAGAAGGAATCACTCAAATTATGCAAATCAAGTTTAAAGATGATCAGCTGTGGATCACAGAGCAACTAAAGAAAGATCAGCTTGAGGATTAGCACTACTGCTAAAAGCTAAACAGGGAATCACTCCCTAATGATGTTTTTTTTTTCGGTGTAATGACAGATATAACGGAGCGCTCCCAATGCGCCATAACTATTCGATACGTCATAAAAGGGTGTGTGTATGAAAGATTTTTGTATTTTTTTTCATGTGGGCGAAAATCGAACTGCAGATGCTCCTCATAATTGTTAGAAAGCGTGTTGGAGCCATATAATTTTAGGGAAAGATTGTTCAGTGTTATGACGGGGCCAGTGTTATGTCTGGCGAGCTAAATGGCCTTCAAGCAGAGATAAAATCTTCTGCACCCTTGGCTTTGTTTACCCATTGCTGCGCACATAGGTTAAACCTTGTGCTGCAGCAAGGCACTAAACAAATAGATAAAAGCCGAATGTTTTTCTGCACTTTGTTAGGTATTCCAACTTTTTTTCATAATTCACCGGGGCGCGCCTTTGTTCTCGATCAAATAGTCGGAAAAAGGATACTACGATCGATTGAAACACGCTGGTATACCCGTTCCAAAATCCTAAATTTAGTTGCTACTGAATTGGATGACTTAATATTAGTGTTTCAAACTAAAATTGACGACAAAAATTCAGGTTCAGAATCGGTAAATTCGGCAAAGGGATTTTTTAAAACATTTTCAGGACTTTGACTTTGCTATTTTAACCAGAACCTATTTCGAAATTTTTGCATGCACAGATTTACTTTTTCAAATTCTACAAACTAAAATGTTAAACTTAAGCTACTGTTCTAATCAAATCAAAATCGCTGCTCAACGAATTTCTGAACTAAGAGACGAAGAAAAATTTAAAGTTTTTTAACTGGGCAAAAAATAACACTGAATTACCAAGAAAACGAGGCAAAAGTGACAATGAGTTAGAAATATCTTTAAGCTATAAAAAGTTGTACTACGAAATAATAGATTGTATTTTCCTTCAATTAGGTACTCGTTTTAATAATCTTCAGGATTTAGATTTCCTTTCACTAGTAGATTCTTCAAAATTTACGGAATATGTAAAGAATTTTCCTGAAAAATCGTTTGATTGTTTATTTGAAATGTATCCAAATGTTTTTGAAAAAGACCGGCTAAAAAACGAACTTAGTGTTTTGTACAGAGACGAACAATTTTGTAATTTAAATATTCAACAAATATTAGAAATAATATACAAGGAATTTAAAATTATCGTTTCGGGAACATACAAACTGTTTTGCCTAGTGTTATTCCAGCAACAAGTGTGTCGGTAGAAAGAAATTTTTCGTGTCTTAAGCGCATTAAAACGTATTTAAGAAATACGACGACACAAGAGCGAATAACGGGTTTGTCTACGATAGCTGTAGAAAAAGGAATTATCTAAAGTGTTAGTGATGATCCTCAGTTTTATGAAGACATTATAAATAAATTTGCAAAATTAAAAAACCGAAGGATAGACTTGATTTATATTAAGTGAATGTTAATAGGAATTAGGAATGTTTATACCTATATTGTAAATAGACGGAGAAATGTTAATTTGTTATTATAATTATTTCTATTTTATTTCCTTAATAAGAAAATTATTTTGTGTTTTTGTAGTTAGGTAAGTACATATTTATTTCATTCAACAGGGTAAAAACAGTTTTTTTGCCAAAAAGGTATATTTATTTTATTTTTATTTGTTAGAAATTTGAATATTATTTATTTCATGGTTTAGTAGGGCTATTGGCGAAGACCTCCATAAAAAAAGGTCAACGCGTCAAAGATTACCTCAGGTTTAAGTACCTAGGTGACGTGGAAATTTATTAAATTTTTTGGGTCTCGTTTTCATTTCTAGTCTTGTTTTCCTTGCAATAATTAGAGTTAAAGGTATTTCTTGTATCACAAAATTGGCTTGATTTGGGTTAGTTTGGGTTAGCCAAAACCCAAATCCATACCCTTAGTCAAAACGCAAACTCAGACTCAACAATGTTTTCGCCTGCGGCGCTAAGCCTCTGTCCCTTTTCCTAGTGTACTCAGGGGGGTAGGGGGGGTTATAACCCCCCCCCACCGAAATTATTGATCAAATAATGAAGTTCAGGAAATCCGTCTGCAATCGTAAAAAAATCAGAAAAAAAATAAAAACAGTCTTTAGAAATCCGGCGATTGGCAACACTGGATTGTGAATTGAATATACCTACTGCCAGCCTAGCACGTATTTACATACAGGATGTTCCAACGAGGACTGAACATTAGCTTATTTTTGACCTTGCCTGTATTTTTAAAACAAACCAAAATAGCAATTCGGAATATTTTTTTCTGCTCAATTTCTGAAAAATTTAACCAAAAAAACATTTGAACCAAAAACAAGATATTATTATATAGTAGGTATATTACTACATTTTTGGACTTTCTAGAGTAATCTAAAAACATTTCGTGTATAATATCCTATACCTATCTTTAGGTGTTTACGAAATATTGACAGTTGAAAGTCGGGCATTTTGACACTTTGTCAGGCTCTAAAATCTGAACCGCACGAGATCAAAGAAAACGGTTTGCACATTCCTATCTTAGGTTTTCATAAGCTATCGAATGACAGTAACTTTGAATTTAACCCGCCGATAAAATTAACCGAAACTTTTAAACCTCCGGTTAAATTAAGTAATTATTGACCGATTTTTATGTTGAAAAGTTGTATCTTTTTATCTATTGTCAAAATATTTCATTATTAATCACGGTTTATACAAGTATTACTGCCTTCGCGTCTTAAATTAAACAATTTATTTTTACATTACTGATTACTGACTAGTTAGTGGGCGTTTAATATAAAAACGACAACTCAATTAATGGACTTAAGATATTCAAAATGACCTGTCATTTACCTCAAAATATATTCTCAATTCTACTTTCTTATTTTGTCATTTTTAACAAAACCGAAATTTGTAGTATTACATATACACCTTTTTAATCAATAAATTTTATGTTATACCATACAAAACCTGCCAGGCCAAGGAAACCATGACCAATCTGTTGTTGTGGAACGTAATGGATTAAATGTTTTCCTTACAAATATGTGGGTATTGCAAATAAGTGGCTATTTCTCCATTCATTTAATGAATAGCTCGTATAACTAATGGGGCAATAGTGGAATACAGGGTTTTCATTTATATAATTACAGTATTCCTTAGAGAAACTGTTTATAAACTGTTTATAACACAGTTAAAGCATTTTCTCCCGTATTATATTCTGGACTTATTAAACTAAATAAACGAATATCACAAAACAAGGAAATCAAACCAAGTCTTTTATTATTATTCGTATTTCCCATAATAATTAGTCGATATTTTATTGATTTAAAAAATGTGTAGTTTGTTGCTATGTTGTTTAGCTGTTTCTGAGATATCACTTCACGAATTTGTTGAAGAAAAAATGTTCGATTTGCTAAACTCAAATTTTTACGGGTATTATAATAATGCAACAATAATATATGTCAAAACTTAATAAACATTTTCTTTTAAGACCGTCGGCATCTCAATTTCGATCGATATACCATAAACTTGGATATTTCAGAAACGGCTGAACCAAATATCAACAACCTATCCTACAGGATATTTCATTTAAAAAAAAAATAGAGCTGGTCTGATTTTTTTGTCTTGCGATTTTCGTTTTGTTATGTTGATAGTTCCAAAAGATAATAGGAACAATACATTAACTATGGTGTAAGCTCTTGTAATAAACCCTGTAGGTGGGTGCCAAAATAAAATATAAATGAAAACCCTTTACATAATCTCAAAATATTCTTAAATACACCTGTTTGAGCTCGATTCATAATTTCTTGACGCTCATTTTGATTTTTCGAACGAAACTAATTGGCAAATTATGTGTAAATTATTTGAAACGTATTGTTGTTTAACCTGGTTCAGTTAGCCTGCATTCTGACTATAACCCGAATCATGAGATTTGTTGTAATCCAAATTGTTTTGATTCACTGACTTTTTCCAAATAATAAAATTAGTACATGCAATGAATAACTGTATATTGCAAATTTGTTGGAAAGGAGTTCAATTCAATTAAAAATAATGATAGTTCTCAAAACTTGTCTCAAACGATTAAGTTGCAAGAAAAACAGCTTGAACCAGATATGGCAATATGAGTACTAATTCCCCTCAACGAATAATAATAACAATACTCTTGAACTATTATTTTTCGTTCCCAATATTTACTTCTATGAATTTTATATTCGAGCAGTGAGATTATTTCACTGAAGCATCTCCAAATTTTTAAGTTACAGTTGCTTTAAGCGGCGTTGTAGAGACTGGCCCTTTCACATTGATACCGTTCTTTTATTACTTAGGTAATACTATTACATACAATAGATACCCAAATTTAGCTTCATCTAGTACCCACTAATCTTAAATGCATTATATTTATTGTTATACTCTATAAACATCAATGTATCGCTAATGCACAAAGCTCTAGTCTGCGGTAACCTAGACACACACATCATATTAAAGCGACTGGAGAGTTTCGGAAACTTGCCTTAATCAATTTTATTGGCTCTTTCCCAAAGTGGCATTCGTCTGTATGATTATTGGTTTTGATGTTTTACTTCGGCTATTATGTTGATTCCAACTTTTAGTTTTGTGTTTATCGTCTAACTTTTTTCCGGATCGGGTTTCCGACTTTGTAAATGGCCCATTGTTCGGCTCTATCGTTTTTTACTTCCAATATGTTTAAAAGTCGTTGGCCTGGCATAAAAAGTGTTTGTCGCTAAGATATATTTGATCCCTTTTATCACAGGAGTGTTCTTTATAGGGATATAAATTAACGAAAATGTAGTGTAAACTAAAAACATTCAGAGGATAGTAACTTTGGAGTGATTGCCAAATTAATATTATTTTTTATAATTTCACACTAGATGGAAACTGAAACTGTGAAAAGCTCAGTTATCTTTACGTTGATATTCATAAGATACCCATAAGAAAAATTTAAGGCTTATAATATAAGTTCCAGAAAGGAGAAGACATATAAGGATTTATTTAACTATTTATAGCATAAAAGACATAAGCGTATACGAACCTCCTTAAAATAAATTAAATGGGAAATGAATAATGTTATAGTTATAAATTATTTTCAAATATTTTTGGGAAAGAGTGCTACTACTACTTAAATGCCTAAATAAAATGATATTTATATTAATTTGCTTGCTTTAAGTACTAAGTACTGCTAATGATTGGATTATGAATTTAAGAACTGCTGGAATAAAGCAGTTGATTCAGGTATTATATATAGTGTGCCTACGTAAATTGATGGCATATGGGAATGTTTTTTATTATTAATATAATGGAAAAGTTATTCCTTACAAAAAGTTCTGCATAGTCCAAAACCTAAAATGCAACCATCAGATATCAAATTTGATCAGTTGTATACGAGGTTTGTCGAAAATGTGATCGCTGTTCATCATAAGTGCAGTGAATTCCCCAACACCAAAACTAGAGAAATACCTCGCAAGAATAATGCAGCCAACAACTGAACTTAGGGGATCCTACATCAACAATTCAGAATAGCTTGCTAGAATACTCGAAGACATCCATTTAGGCCAAACATTCTTGCAAATTTAAACATCATCTCGGCATACATGGATGAGGCCCTAGAGAAGATCTCCATGCATGATGATTTTCCAGGACATTTTATCGAATTATCGGAACACTATCCGAAAAATACCTATTCCACAATTAATAGCCAGACCCACTGTCAAACCCATGGTGTTCCCATGGGAATATCTCTGACCTGTCATCGCAAACCTCTTTATAATATGATTCGAAAACACAGCCCTTCTAGCTATGGAAACGCTACGTTGATGACATCTTCATCATATGGCGTCATGGTAGAGAACAATTTGACAATTTCCTGACGAACCGAAACAAAATTCTATACATTTCACACTGGAAGTAGGAAAAAGCGAGAAGCGGCTCTTCTTAAACCTCCTCATCGCCAGAACGCCGCATAAAATCCTAGAATACGCTGTCTATAGAAAACCGACCCTTACCAACAGATATTCATCCAGTCAGTGGTGAAATGAGTAGAGATCGAATTGTCGATCCGGACGACGAATTTGTAATGACCTCTACACCCGGTGAATGAAGTGCTGAAAGTAAATTGCAGTTGCCTTCTTCCGGAAATTCAAAACCAAGTTTGGCTAGGTTATCTTTAGAGCAGTTTTCTGTGGCGATAACACGCGTACCAAATCCGGAACGTGAGTTGCCGTTTGGGGACTTTTTTTTGTTTTGACCACGAAATTTGGGACTTACTTTTGCACGTCTCCTTAATGAATAGCGGGTCGAATGGTTATTTTCTTTTAGCTAGGTCGAGTAATTAATTAAGATAGGTTTTGGTACATCAAAGTTCTGCGTTTTCCTTTCGAAATGGCTTTGGATAAATTATTGGGTATGACAGCTCATGGCCACGTGACGCGTAACTATACTCTTATTGGCCTGGCGTAGTTTTTGAAGTAGGGGTATTGGAGGAAGCGTCTGCTTCCGCGGAGTTTTGAAGGAAATCACTCTACGTTGACTAGCCGTTTAAAGCAGTGTGGTCGGCTGGAAGTTTTTTTGTTTTACCTTATAGGATTGTTCCAACCGACCGATTTCTAGAGTCTCAGGTTTTATTTTGCCTTACGTCGGTTAGTTTTGTTCGTTAGTGTCTGGAACTCGCCCCGTAATTGGGATTTAATGCTGCTTTAGGTAGGTGAGTGAATTTGCTTTTTTTTGTTTCTCTACTACGAATGCCGCCATTTTGGGACGCCGTGAGTGGATTTTAATTGCGTCTTAATTATATACATTTTTTTATTTAAGTCTTCTTGTCCGTCCACGACATACCTGAGCGTTCCGACGATCTAGTCGAATAGCAACCCTATACAGGTAATTTCTTTTTTTTTCACTGTTTTTCTCTTGATATATTTTTTTAATTGTCTGAGTTTAAATGTCCTTTCGTTATGAGTTACATGCAGAACCTTGAATATTTTGATGTTCTACAGGGTTCGATCGTCGGGGTACTTCGACCGACAGAGTATTTCGACCGGCAGGGTTTCATTTACGAGCCCTTACAGCTCAGTCATTTGGCCAATCTGGTCTCTGGATTGTGACTTGCTCCGGACACCGTTAGTCCTTCTTCATCAGAGGAAGTGCATGGTTTTTTTCTTTCCTCTCGGAAAACCACCGAGAAGCCATCAACTGAATATGAGCTACCTTACCATTATTATTAGTACTTGTTTCTTCCCCCTTTCCCCTTCTATCTTTAAATATATACGCCTAACCGTAATTTTCTTCACTCTGCTTAATAAACCCGAGATTTAACTTAAATTTATTTCCTTGACGCCAAACTGTAATTTTCTTTACTCAAGAACTCGGCTTTAACTAAATCCTTTTTTTTTCCTTATTAAGATAATTTTCTTTGCTCCGATTAATAAGTCGAAACTTAAAATTAAACTTATTTTATTCCCATAAATCAAAATCTAAGATTCAGCTTGCTTTATTCTTGTCAGTCGATACTTTAAACATTTTTAACTGGCCGAAACAGGTTCGTAGTTTATTAATAATCGGGTATAATTTCATGAAATTCGCGACGACCAACGTGATATTTTTCCCAAATATCGATTTATTTAGGTACCTTTATTAGGGAGCTCTCGCTCTCTTTTAGTAGATTTGGCGTTGTTATATTTTGTTTTTGATCTAGTTTTCTAGCCTCTAAGAAGAGTGCCTTTATGGTCAGAGTCTGAATAATAATTGATTAACGAAGACAGCGCTCCATCTTCCATTTAATTCTAATCGACTGTCCAAGGCATCGTTTATTATTGGCGTACCTAGTTATAGTAATAAACATATAATTAGTTTGTAGAGCGGCACTATGACGACAGACCATGGTTTGCGCGCCTAAATAAATAATCGAATGAGGGTCTTTTATTTACGTTAATTGAACTTAGTGATTTTCAAAAGAAAGAACGTAAATTTCTATTTTTGATTAGTTCGTTTTGTTTCTAACACCGGTTATATTGCATAATATTTCTCTTTGCCACCACAACGTAATCACGTTCGAGTGAGCAAAGTAACTTAATTACTATTTGAAGTTTTTTTCTTTACCTATCAAATAATCATATCGGCTTTTATTTGAGCGAAATAATTTGATTAATAATTGTTTTTTTCCCTTATTTATCAAGTAACTGAGTAAAATTTCTGACTTTTAGAATAATAGTCAGTACTAGTCGTATTATTTAGCGTAAGCAGTATAGAGTACTGGACACCCTTAGTACATTCTCTCTTCCGGTTAACTGGAAAAATCGTCACCTTATTGTCCTTTTCCTCTAGTTTATTGAGTAGTAAAACAACTTTCTATTTACTGAATTTACCTGTGTTATTTCATTATTCAATTTTTTTTTTTTTTTTTTTTTTTATGGCAGTGGCACACACACTAAAGGTAGATCCTATGGCGCTCGACGAGCGGTGTGTGTGCGAAGATGTTGATTGACACGGTTCTTGAATATTTGCAGGTTGTAATTAGTGGGAAACAGATGTCCTGGAAGTGAGTTCCACAGTGATGCAGTGCGCCAGACAAAGGAGTTCTGGTAAAGCGATGTTCTAGGTGTTTCTAGTTGTACGACGAACTGGTGCGCTCCTGCCGTCTGTCGGGACTGCCTGACAGGAGTTGCCAGGGGCGGGATTATGCGGGCCAAATCCTGGGAACATCTGCCGTGAAAGTATCTGTAAAACAGAGACATCTCGGCCACATGTCTGCGATGTTCCAAACTATCCAGATTCCGGGTCAACTCCGGATCGCCGACGAGACGCACAGCCCTCTTCTGAATGGAATCCAGCAGCTTTAGGGTATGCTTTGGTGCGGCACCCCAGATATGTGAGCAATATTCTAAGCACGGTCTTATTTGCGCTTTGTACAGCAAGAGCAACTGCTGCGGTGTATAGAGTTTTTTGTAGCGAAATAGCGCACCAAGCTTCTGAGAGGCTGATTTTGCGATGTTAGCAACATGGTCATGCCATGACATATTGCTGTTGACCGAGACACCCAGCAGCCCGATTGACGAGGATGAAGGAATGGTCGATCCTGCCATAATGATGTCAGGGCCCGCTGTATTGGCCCTCTTAGTAAACGTTGCGGCTTGGGTCTTTGCTGCATTGAACTGGACCAAATTTCGGTCGCCCCAAGTTTGAACTTTCTCCAGGTCCTGATTAATTGCTGTAATCTGCTCCTGTCTGCGGTGATGAGTCTCAGTCGCTGGTAAGGGTTTTTCTGATCTAAAGTGGGAGACAAGGGTACTGTCATCTGCAAAACTGTAAACAGGATTATTCGTTTCGATCAGCAGGTCATTAATATAGATGAGGAACAGAGTTGGTGAAAGTATTGCGCCCTGAGGCACGCCCGCGTTGATGGTGAATGTGTCCGAGATGTGTCCATCGATTGCAACATGTAAGGATCGGTTCTTAAGGAAACTGGCCAGCCAGCTGCAGAGAGAGGCGGGCAGTCCCAAGGACGGCAGTTTGTTGAGCAGTCCGTCATGCCAAACTCTGTCGAATGCCTTTGAAATATCCAACGCAATCGCTCGAGACTCTCCGTAGTTTTCAATTGCCCTACTCCATATATGAGTGACATAGGCCAATATATCTCCTGTCGATCTCTCTTTGCGAAAGCCGTATTGATTATCGCTGATTATTCTGTTGCTCTCGAGGTACTTGAGTAGTTGCTGGTTGACTACACGTTCCATGACTTTGGAGATTATTGGAAGCAAGGCAATCGGGCGATAGTTTGAGGGCGTGGTTTTCTTGCCTTTTTTTGGAACAGGTTGCACTCGAGCGACTTTCCAAGAGGATGGGTAAATCCCTTTTCTGTAAGAAAGAGAAAAAAGCCTGGAAAAAACGGGTGTTAGTTCGTTGGCGCAGTTCTTTAGCACGATGGCAGGTATTCCGTCCGGTCCTGATGCCTTTTGCGTATCAAGTTCTTTAAGGATTTTGCGAATATCACGATGAGAAAACTTGACTTCTGCCATGGTGGTGTTGATGTTCGGTATAGTGGGGAGAGTCTTGCTTTGGGGCACGTCTAAGGTAGAGTGCGATGAAAACATTTTGGCGAGCATGTTTGCTTTTTCCTTGGCTGTAGTCGCCGTGATGCCACGTTCGTCCGTCAAAGGTGGGAGAGACGTTTTTGTGAAGTTGTTACTTACTGCTTTTGCTACCGACCAGAAATTCCTGGAGCCACTGGGGCATTGCAAAAGTTTATTCCTGATCCTTTGATTGTGTTTGTCCTTAGTTTCGTCGATCACACGCTTGCACTCGTTTCTCGCTTCGATAAAATAATTGCGATTTTCAGCGGTCTGATTTTGCTGCCAGTACTTATAGGCTTGCGGTTTCCTTCCTACAGCTCTTTCGCATCTTTTGTCGAACCAGGGCTTTCCTTTTGATGGTAACTTAATGGAATTTGGGATGTATGCTTCCATTCCTGAGGAGATTACTTGCATGACCTCTTCGCAGCAGTCTGACGGGTCGTCAGTGGCAAAGCAGACGTCGAGCCAAGGAAAATCTTGGTAAAACTGCCTCAGATCGCCCCAGTTTGCAGAATTGTAATGCCAGATTTTGCGAGGCAATGGTGGATCCTTCTGTATGAGTGGCAATTCACAAACCGTTGTAATAAGTTTGTGGTCGGAGGTACCTAATGGCGGACCAACTGTAACCTTGTACTGGTCAGGATTGGTGGTCAGAAAAAGATCCAGGAGGGCGGCGAATTCGCCCCTCTCTGAGATTCGAGTTGGTTCGTCTATAAGTTGAGTAAGCCCGCAGCTGATGGCAAATGCTTCAGCCTCTCTACCTTCGTTGTCGGTCTTGTTGTGATGTTTGAGCCAGTTGGTGTTGTGGGCATTGAAGTCTCCCAGAACGATTATTTCTGAACTGGGGTGATCGACCTGTATTGAGTCAAAGGTGGTAGCTAGTGTTGAGAAAAAGCTTTGGTAGGCTCTATCGCTCGGAGGGCGATAGAGACAACATATAAACTTGGTTAATCCCTTGGCGGTGAACTTGAGCCACATGACGTCAAGGTTGTTCGGTTCGAGTGTTTCTTCTCGGTGGCATGAAAGGTCGCTTCGGACAAAAAGGCATATTCCGAACTTATGTCTAAATCGGGTATGTAAGTCGTAACCAGGATAAGGGTAGTTCACTGTTGTTGTTGTAGAACATACTTGTGTTTCTGTAAGGGCTAGTATGTGTGGTCTATTTGCCTGTAGATGTTGGTGTACCGAATTTAGGTTTGTATTTAGGCCTCTTATGTTGCAGAAATCTATTCTAAATTGGTTCGGTATCTTTGCTGTCTGTGAAATGCTGAATGAAGGGCTCCCAGGGCCACCCAGCGCCCGGAGATCCGAATGGCCGGGGAGTTTACCTCCGGAATATTTTGATTACCTGACTACCCACCTAGCTCCGGAATAGAAAAGGAAAGAGGACAGTGTCCGTAAGTACAATTGATTTAGTTTATTTGCGCCCTCTGTTTGAAATGTTTTGGCCCTATTGACTTGCTATAAATACTACAGTTTATCATTTACTTTAACGTTAATACTTATTTTTTTTGCGTCTAACTTTTCAGTTTTTAATACTTGCCTACTTACTTGCCTTTCATTATTAAATGAATTCTCTGATTATTAAATTAATTCTTGGTTGTTATTTTTATCAACTTAATCAAATTAATTTCGAATTTATTTAAATAATTTTCTTTTGGTAGTTGCGAGGCTTAGGCTAAAAAACGAGTACCATATTTCAGCTTTGGGGTATTTCTGCTTGTGCCGTCTACAAGCCCTTGGCGCCTTATAAGTAAAACCCACCCTACTCTCCGGCATTAGAGCTAGAGCCTATTTGCACACTTTGAAGACGACTCGTTCTAGCTTACGCATCTATACTTGCAAATTCACTCAATTTCAATTTTGATTTTTTTATTTGATATTATTCAACCTCGGTCTCTTCTAAGCTGAGGTGAAGGTTTTGCACCAATTAGAAGAAAGAAAAAGCGTGGCAACCAAATAACTACTCTGAAGACAACAGTAGGATGACAACTAATCAACAAAAAGAAACAAGAAAGAAATCAGAAAGGGTTGAAGAACATAACATACAAAAACCATACTTCCGTATAAAAAGAGGCAGAGATAAAATAGACAGGATTCTACGGAAATATCAGACTAAGACAGTTTTCAATTCACAGAAAACCTTGTAGATTGTAGATTGCTAGGGAGTCGTTTCGGCTAGATTCAGCCGCCCGGCACTGCTACTTTTACTGATATTTTCTGCATGAGTCTACAACTTAATTTGTGACCAAGAGACGTAGGCTTCTTAATAACGAAGCTATTTCCTTCGAAGATACTTGACTCACTTCTTGAGGTGACAGCTCTACTCCTTCAGGGTACTTGAGCCTTTTGCAGAGTTGCATTGGCAGAGTAGATGTTCTGCGGTTTCAGTTGCATTATTGCAAAATCTGCATTGGTCGTCTTCTGCTTTGCCTATTGCCTTTAGGTGGTATTTTACCGAGCAGTGTCCAGTGAGCAATCCGGAGACAGTTCTAATACCTGCTGTGTTCATGTCTAAGCGCCGTTCTGCTCTTTTCGCAGATATGGTGATAAACCTTTTCGCCTGTCTTAGTCCTAGAGTGCTTCTCTAGTTGGACGACGTTGGTCTTTTTTTCATTTGCTTAGTTCTTTGGTGATGTGGCTCTTCATAAGGACCCAGTACGGCTCTGGACCATAATATGATGTTCCAGCTCCTTGTTTCGCAAGACAGTCTGCTTTTTCGTTGCCCTCTATGCCTCTATGGTCAGGAATCCACATTAAGTTACCTGGTTGCGTGCTGCTAATTGTTTTAGCGTTTACTTACATTCCCAGACTAGCTTTGAGACGCACTTGAAAGCTTTTGGAGCCGCCTGGCTGTCTGAGAAAATGTAGATGTGCTTTGCGTGAAGTCCTTGTGTGAGGCACTCTTTTGCACATTTATTTATGGCAAGCACTTTCGCTAGGAAGATGGTTATATATTTGTCTAGTGGTTTGGAAAGCTTACAGTTTGGACCTGAAATGCACAATCCTGCTCCTTTGCTAGTTTTGAACCATCTGTGTACCACAGCAATGCGTTATCGACCTAAGGTGTTCTTTTTCTCCCATGATTAGAGAGCATCATTAACCACTGCGAATGGGACATCTAGGTCCAACATGACCGTCATTTGGTCACTTAGATTGCCCGCATTTTCCAGTTTTGTTTCTTCAAAGATGCGCAGGTGACGAGTCAAATCTCCAGACTTGAATTCGCCTATTTGGAAAAGCCTGTGAGCACTGTTAAACACCTCCCTCTTCACACTGAGAGGAGGCATGTTTAGCAGTACCTCTCAGGCTTAGCCCAAATGCTCAGAAACTCAAAGGACCAAATATCGTTAATAATTCAAGGAGTGTATAGCATAACTTGCGGGTACTGCCAAAAATCTTAAGTAAAGCAGACAAACAGACGAATTTCCGCTAGAATACACAACACAAAACGAACCATACTAGAGCGGCGCTCTACCAACACCATTTATCAACACGACACATCATCGATTTCAATAATGCCAGAAAGGTAGCCACAGTCGATGACTACAATAACCAGAAAAGCCCTAGTAATTCAAAAGAACAGACAGCTGAATAAGCGAGATAAAGCTCACAACTTCTCAAAAATAATTTGAAAATATTTTCTGAAGAATTAAGAAAATCACTCCGGCACCACTCAACAAGCCATCCAAAACATCATCGAAGCAAGAAAAACCTGGATATGTTACTTTCTTTTCTTGGGTATAGGTCCAGGTATGGTAAAAACGTTTTATTTAAATTTTAGGCTAATTAATGAAACTTATCAAAATTCCCTAAACCATTGGCGAAACGTTAAGGAAATGAAATGTGTTTATCATTTCTGAACCTATATGCAGGAAAAGAAAGTAATTTTTTTCGATCCATTGCGTAATAAGAAGAAAGGGACAAAATAATTATCGTAAAATTAATGAACTAAATATGACTTTTTATGTGTTGTCTCTTGATTAGGACCAGAAAGAAAAATACAATGTTATCATCAGTTATTTTTAGTTTTAGTACATTTGAACTCTTAGGTTATTTTATAGCACCTCATTAACATCATATCTCAAACACCAAACTGCGCCGTTTATGACATCAGCTGCATTTTACATTCTATATGTGAAACTGCAATTTCATTTTATATGGTGGCTTGGAGACCAAAGTTTGGGATGTTATTGTCCGATTTGCAGTATTATTGACGGGTTAATATTCTGATTCTCTAATCTTGGGAGAATTTTATATTTATAGCTTCCTTAAAATTTGGCGTAGTAAAGCAACGGTATTAAAGATAGTTGTAAAATGCTTGCAAGGGAAATCTCGTGCTTACAATATTACAAAGTTCAACACAACTTTTACATGCAAAAGACTTTCGTTTCGTGATGAAATTTTATTGTCGACGGAGAAAAGCTAACTTGTCTTTGTTCTTGTATATAACGGTTTCATTTAAAAGCACTATGGACAAATTAGGGAAAAATTGAAGTTTTTATCCTAACACCATTCATTACGCATACATTATTTTATATTTATGGTATTTTTTTCGTGCATTGAGTAGCATTAATTGTAAAAAAAGTTGATAGAGAAACTAATGCACTGTTTTCCCTGTTTTTTTTTTAATTGATGGCTTTTGATGCTTTCAGGCTCTGGCGTTAAATTCCGCTTTTGCTGCTTATTAATGTATCTCTTTCGAACAAGATAATTTTTAAGCCATGCTTGATCCTAGAATTTTCTCGTTAAAGTTTGTCAAATTTATTTTACAAATATATGTTTCACCACTGAATTTTTAGCTTAAAATAGATATGCGCTTGCCCAATGATAAAATTCGGTGTAAATTCTTTTTATTCATAGAACATATATTTAGTTTTGGCAATAAAAAAAATAAGTCATTATAGATAGGATATCGCTTAGATAACCATCTCTATTATTTCTCGATAAGGCCGAACCTGACGAACCTGAGTTTCATAACAGCAGCAGGGAAACTGTCACTTAAGGTGTTTAGATCAATGACAGTCGGACAATTTTGAAGTGTTTACAGAATTTTCTGTTTATTAATCAAGAAGTATGGAAAAAACAGGAGAATAGGTTGCTATTGATTTTGGAAGGCAGTTGCTTTCTTCAGTGGCCAAAAGTTTTCCTGGAACGACTGAGTAGCTCCCTAGGAGAAAGTTTCATTTTGGAATGAAATTGGTTTTGTATGCCGATTGAAGCTTCTGGGAGACGAGGGAGGTTGGACTCAACCAACGGTTATGATGGCGATTATCCCATACTCATAGGCACAGCAGATACCGAGAGTCTTATGAAGAGCTGTCTAGGAAGGTGTTGTAAACCCCAGTTATGGGGTTTTAGCTTTGGATTTCCCGTAGTGTGGTATTGTACACTTTAGATTCTACAGAATCTGGATTACACTGTAGATTTATTTTTGATAACAAGAGAATTTGTCGGATGTCAGGATAAGGACCATTATTTCTGGTTGGTTAATTGACAGTGTCAAGTCCTAAGACAGTTTTTGTTAGAAATCCGATAAATGGTATAGAAATACTCTCTTGGTTTCGAGACATCCCGGAATAAACAGCTAAGTGACCTTTCCTATTTTTAGTTGATAAAAATTTCCGTTAGTAATTGGACATTATTTTAGCAACACTGTAAAGACTTTCTATAATTATCGAAATTTCGTAACAATTTTAGTAATTTTAACAATTTGAATAATTACCGTTGTATTTGCTACTGAATATCTCAATCACTACAGTTTCCAATAGTAGCTATCTGTGAAGTGTAACTACGCCGGCATAGTTTCATTAGTATACTCCCTCGGGTACTAGCTTTTGAACATTTTCTAGTGCATTTTATAACCGAGAAATTTATCTATTCTTCTTTTCTTGTAAGGCGATAATACCAAAATCGTAACATAGCATTTTGAGGATTCGGCTTTGTTTAGAAACTTGCAACTTGGGCTTACTGAGAGGCTATTTTAACCGGGTTGAATAAGTATAAAATAGCCTGTGTGGTAATGTCCGGTAAGAGTTATTGCCGTCTAGGTTGCAGGGTTTCGGCAAAGTGAACCGTTAGTGCTAATGTTCAAAATTATGATTTTTTTATGTCACATCATTAAATTTCAAATTAGACTGTCAAAGTGACAAGAGGGTGTGTTTAGATAAACCGTGGTTTGTGACAGTACGAAACTTCATTACGGGGTAGCTATTTTTACATTCTAGGTAAGTAAATTATTTACGGCTATAGGAGCTTACTCTTCTTTTTTTAATAAAAGTATTGGCCTTAATTCTGACGTTATTTTATTTGGATTAGATTTCTAGAACGATTTTGGAGATTAAATTTAATTTAATTTCCACGTTTTTTTTTAACCGTGCTCGAAACGATAACGGTAGGGTTTTGCCAATAAAACTAAACTTGGTGGCATCCAACTTTGACTTTGACTATAACTTATCTTGGTTTAATTTCATAACCTCATATATTATTTGAAACTTGTCTAGTAGAAAAAGTTAAGCAACGGACCAACCTGAGCTGAGTTTGCGTAGGTGTTCTACAGACGGTGCTGAAAGAAGAAATTTGGTGAAGTTCTGCTGTCTAGTAGTAGACTATTCTTTGTCGGGTGTGTTCTCAACAGAGTTTTTGGTGAAACAACGCTTCTTTTTAACAGAGTAAGTTATCTGATTGTAGAATTCTTATTTCTTAATTTTAATTTGATAACAAATTGGCACCCAACTTTGGAACGGAATATAAGTTATTACAAATTGGCGTCCAACGCCATCTGTTGAGAATAATAAGGATAACAAAATTTACAACACAGTAGATAAAATCCTGAGTGAATTTATCATTTTAGACCATATTCCGGCTTCTCCAGGGGTACCCGGCTGCATATTTACACATCCTCACATACGATGGCACCAGGGTGATGAAAACTGTGAGACTTTGTAAACAATAATTACGCTACAAAAGCTCACTGATTTCGGCACCTACGTAACTGGCTATCATAGGCACCAGGGTGCTGAAATCGGTTAGGTTTTGTAAGCGTACAAAAGCTCACTGATTTGCGCACCTGGAATACGCTGTTATATAATATTTCGCTTTTCGCATGGCCCTCCCTCGCTGCATATTTACACATCCTCACATACGACGGCACCAGGGTGTTGAAATCGGTTAGGGTTTGAAAGCGTTTGTAGCACTACAAAAGCTCACTGATTTGGACACCTAATCGCGCCATGTCTTCACGGTGCAATCAATTTGCGGTAAGAGCTCTTGTGGTCTAGAGGTTTAGATGGCTGGGTGTCACCTGGACGGTCCGGGTTCAAACCCCGTTGTTTTTTTTTAGGTTAAGTTTCGAAACAGTTTTTTCTTGATTTTGGGTATGTCTTGGGTTAGTTTGAGTTAGCACCTGGTTAGTTTCCTTTTCTTGAGCCCCCGTAGCGAGCGGAGGGCCATGCGAAAAGCGAAATATTATTTAACAGCGTATTCCAGGTGCCCAAATCAGTGAGCTTTTGTAGCGCTACAAACGCTTACAAAACCTAACCGATTTCAGCACCCTGGTGTCTATGATAGCCAGTTACGTAGGTGCCGAAATCAGTGAGCTTTTGTAGCGTAATTATTGTTTACAAAGGCTCACAGTTTTCAGCACCCTGGTACTATCGTATGTGAGGATGTGTGAATATGCTACCCGGCTATATCAGCCGAATATCAGTCATAAATCCGCTAGGCCCTATGTGACTTTGATCGAGGATGATACCGTCACAGGTATTATAATTTAGAGTAATATTATGTCATAGAACTACGAAGCAAATTTAGCGCTAATAATTAATTTTGTTAGGATTTTTCATTTTCAGTTAACAATGAGCTTGAAGACACTATTAAGATCATATTTTTATAATAATGTACACGCTGAAACTGAAACTTTGCAATTTAGTTTTATTTCCATAGTATGTTATCTAGTCCTTTAAAAAATATGCCTCTGCTCTTTAAGACCAATCAATCAGCACATTGGGGTCTAGAGTGCAGAGTGAAATTTTCCAAATAATGCATATTTATTGATGAAGGTAACTTTATATAAACAGGGATTCTATAATATGGCGAGTCCAATTGTTAGCCCATTTTACGCCTTTTCTAATTCTATTTCTTAAAAAAAAACATCTCTACTAAACGTGTATACTTGAAGTGAAAACTGTTAGGATATTACTTTACAGAATGGAATCAGAACAATAGGTACTTCTCTCTTCCAAAGAAAGTTAAGGGAATAGGTCACCGGGGTTACGGAAAGGTGTCTTTTCAAGTATACGACTGGAAAATGCCTGTCATAGATTATTGGTGTAAACAAAGTAGTCAAATTGCCAAATTGCCAAATATTCAAAATTATCTTAGCTTAACATCGGATAAACTTCTCGCCGATGCAGGCTGATATAAAAAAAAATGTTGAGCGCCATGGATAATGGAAGTCCTCAACAGTGGCTGAACCATATCTTTTGGATTGTATACAAAATAAAATAAATAGTTCAGAGAAAATTCTCCATTGACCTCCTTCGATCTCAAAAGATAGCCAAGCCAAGTTTGCCTCAATTAACTTCCCCACCTCTAAGATTCGATTTTTATTCTACCACGACATCGAGAATAAATATAAATAACTGTTCTGGTCTATGAATTTATATAAATAAGTATAATATCAAACGAATGTTTTTCATGAAGTTTTTAAGATCATTATTTTTGTTTTATCTCAGTGTGAGCTGTATTTGTATAAAATTATTCTATTTATAATGTTCCTATTACCAGTAGTGTGTGACGTAAAATTTCAGTGCGTAAAACTAGTCAATCACACACTAGGACGTAAAACTCCACCAGTCGAAAAAATGAATTTATTGCTTTGTAGAACAATAAAAACCTTCTTTACGAACTGAAATCGGTGTTTAAAGATATCCATTTTTAGTATTTATGATAGGTGCTGGTACTAGTGTGTGATGTTACATATAAGTACTGCCTCGAGAGCTAATTTTTCCAACTGACTTTGTCGAAAATACCATCAAAAATTGCTTCGTACTTGTGTCTACAACACCCTGAGTTATATACACCGATCAATGTATAAGATCATCCGCTATGCTTTTGGCAAATGCAGGAGCGAACATCACAGCTTAAAATTGACATGGATGATGGAGATCTGCAATGGTCGCGGAAGGATAAATAGAAGAATCCATCAACAATAAAACTACGAATGCAAAAAAAAAATCCAGGGTGACGCAAGTGTTCCAAAACGAGCTGATGTAATAACAACATTGTATGTTACTTTATTTTTTCTCTAATTCAATTCAATACAAGGTCTCACCATTTCTGAATCCTTAAACTGAATTTCATTCTCATTTAATATTAATGTTGATTTAAGTAAATAAATTGTATAAATTTATAAATAAGAGGCTTCACTTATAACTGTGTCATAACACCCTAGTGTGTTATGACTGACGCGTGTGTTATTTGTTCTTCTCTTATGTGTATGCTTGGGAATAATGACTGTATATATAAGTAGTGACAGTAGGACCAAAATTATTATGTTGGTTACCGTGATTTGTCTTTACTAATTAGTCAATGTCAATATAATCTTCATAGTTAAATTTATCGTGTAGACTTAATCAGCCACATTAGTTTTCTAACACCATAACATAAATAATCTGGCAGTGTTTTTTCCTTTGTTGAATGCGAGCCACCAACATCAAAGTTAAAACGTTATTAATCTTAATTTGTACAACTTTTAAGGTAAAAATTTTCAAAACACATTTGGCCAATACATCCTGTATCGCTATTGGTAAAACAGAAAGTGTTCTCCAGAAGTTAGCCCATCCAACTCGATTGCCACTAAAGATGTTAATGCTTCAATTTCATTAGCATTTATCTCAATTATTTCCAGATTTGCTATGGTAAAGGAAATTTATGACATCATCAGGCAACTATATAAACAAAATAGTTAAAAGGAAATTAGATTGTAGCAATCAATAAGTTTAATTGATATATATTGAGCATCGCCTTCATCTGCAAGTATAATTTTACGAACGGAAGATTGCTTCATGTCCACTTTTTGCTTTTTATAAATACTTCAAAACGTTAAAAGCCTAAGTATAGCTAATACATTTTTAGTTGAAATATTGGCACTCATATCTCAGCTCCAAATTCTTTTGGAGTCGAGCATAATGTGCTTTATAAATCCAGGAATGGAGTTTTTAAACTACTTTGTGAATTTGACAGACTATTCAAGAGAATTATGTCTCACATATTTCACTTGCATAAGGTTTACAGAAAAATATGTTCTACAACTTGCTGTTTGTCGGAAAATATATTATATTTTCTGTTATCTTCTTAAATTGATTATTATAGTTATAATTATAAAATTTCCTTTTTCATTATTGTGCTTTTATAAATTTTTTACTAAGCCGGGACAACGCGATGACTAACCAAAACAACTTGGTTTCTTTATATTAAAAGAATATCAATTTTTAGTTTTAGGGGCATGTATGGCATTAGTAAGGCTGGGTGCATATTCCTGGGTATAAAATAGTTGCATTTATTATCTCAAAATAAACCCTAAAATAATCAATCCTCTGCGATGATATCTTAAGGTTTTAAAATTCAATAAAATAACTCATTAGCTTTTTGGTTCAACATTATTATCAAGAAACATAGTTCTCTCAAAGGCCATATTCAGGTCCCAGTGGCGGCTCGTCATTGGACGCAGGTGAAGCGCCGCTTCACCTACAATTTCTAAAAATTCCATTACTTTAAAGTAAAAATATTTTTAATTAAATACAATTTTTATAATCTAAATTTCTAATCAAAATTAGTGCAATTTCTCAAATTACATTTCTTAAAGATACAAATTTTCACAATATAAATTTCTAATCAAAATTAGTGCGATAATACTCATAAAAGATAATTAACTATAAAACGTAGCGCGCTGAATAACTTGTCATAAGATCGGCCGGTGCCGGCGGTTTTCGACACTCGAAACACGTGGGAATCGCAAACAGCAAGATCAATAATTGCACTGCAATATACAGATTTATTTACGATGGTTGCTATGGCAACGGGCGAAGCAGACATGCTAGATACGTGAGCTATTTATAGAACGGAAGCAGCCCGACAATGCGACTCCGACAGGTTCTTATGTTAATATTAAATTCAGTTCACAGTCGTTCGGAAGCAAATTTGCATTACGTCGTTGTCGCGCATTGTTTTACGAAATGTTCCCATTGTATGATCCGATCTGCATCTTGTTAAAAACACTATTTTCCAGGTTGAAAACGATGATAAAAGAGACTTTTTAAATACGGAGGGACCTAAGCCTTTCCTTCAAATAGAAAAACAAGTAGTAAAATCAAGAGAGAGAATTTTCGTTCGTAGGTTTCGAAATCTGATCTGAGTATTCTGATTATAATGGGTTGTATGGAAGTGTTTATTTAAAGAAACTATTTCGTATGCCACTATACCCTGTTTAAATGTAGGTGGAAAATCGAGCGTTTGCAATAAAGACGGATTTAACATTTTTGGGAATGTGACAAGAGGTTGTAGTAGGCATGAAGCTTCTTCGAACCATATTCACTGTGCATTATCATTTGCGAAGTTAAAGAAAAGCCTCACTACAAAATCGAAGAATAGACCTTATATTTAAAAAGTATATGGGAGCAGTCAAAATAACTGTACGCTAGAGTGTGGGCAAGTTAGTAATTCTATTATATTTTTGATATTATTATAAATTAGTGGCGGCCGCGGCGCTCATGGTATATTATTTCTCGCAGGTATCGTCACCGCAGGACTTTTGGGCGTGGCCCCAAAACATTTTCTTCTGCGGCGCAGTTTTGCCTACGGCGCTAATTGCGCTTCACCTATTCTTGTCTACACGAGCCGCCACTGTCACGTCCCTATGAAAGAGAAGTTCCAAATAGCACTTCATTTTATGGTTTTAGAGTTATAATTCAATGTTATAAATGGTGACTGAACAAAATTTTATATTTTTCCCAAATGTAGACCAAGCTTCTTTAGACGCATTTAGCACACTTTTTCTAGAGTAGTATATAAAAATTAATCGTCTGACGTGACGCGTGACGCGTGACGCGTAACGTTCGGCTATGTGACGCTCATTCGGGCAAAGTCATGCGAGAGCGAAACAGTGAGGAAATGAAAACTTCTTTAGGATGATTTAGAACAATTTTTCATGGGTAGTAAATGAAACTGGACCTTCACACGTAGCAGATGACGCTTGGCTATTGTGTATTCGGGTAGAGTTGACGTTAACTTCATTTTCTCGACAACGGCTGTGAGTGGAAATTTCAGACTTGGCACGTTTTAAAATTGAAGACTATTGATAAAATTTTCTGGACGACACAGATTTGAATCTGACGGTTGAAGTTGGCGAGAGTCGTAAAATGGTCCCGCCAAAAGGTCGATAGGATCGAAAAATTGAGACGACCGCGACAGTTCGATAGGGAATTGCTAAGAGAAAAACTCTCTAAATGCTTCTCTGTTTTGAAAATGTAGGAAAAATTAACTTTTCAGGGAAAATGCTTGGGAAAATGTAAAAAATGTGGATTTCTAGGCAAAAAATTAAGCTTTTATTTTTTTTCCTCGAATTTTCTTTTTTAGAGAAGCCGATAACTTGAAGAGAATCTACGCCTAAAACTCCATCAGGAGACACTACGCAAATTATGATGCCATTTATACAGGAGAGCTAGTTGAACTTAAGATTTTCGCCATTTTGAGTTTTTACACTTTGTTTGTCCACTAGTCAATTATAAGCACAGTTGGGCTTTTGTTGCTTTCAGCGTTGAAAAATTGACGATACTGCATAAGAACATTCCAATTATCTCTTACAAATTGATAATTCAGAAGATAATATATTATAATTCAAATTGTCATGAAATTCGCAGGTTTTTTACGAATATTATTGTTCTTATTGGTCCAAACTGGAAGAATTAGATTGATGAATCTTGATGACTTCACATATATAAAAAAGAAGGTGCCATGAAAGAATAATGTTTTAGGGAGAGAATAATTTTCTTTCTCTCTTTAACTTATTATACATTTTACTCATGTTTTTATTATTATTATTATTATTATTATTATTATTATTATTATTTTCCTCCTGTCTCGGTTGAAACCGGAGTATTGACGGATGGTTTCTCTAACAGGGAAGAAATTCATCTTATTCTGTTTGAAGATGTTTAGAAA
>MU182326.1:370682-394522 GCA_016904865.1 Pissodes strobi
CACTCAATCAAAAAATTCTTGCCGAGGGTATAAAGATTAGGTTTAGGCCGAGGGCTTCGCAATACAAAAAATTCTTAATATTATTTTTATTATAAATTATTAATTGATTAAGCCTAGGATCGAGGACCTAACTATTCGACTTCTCCACTAAAATTTGGCCATTGACTTACTAAGAAGTGATCGTTTATTATGCCAACTCCAAACTTGTCGCCTCCAAATTATAATCAGATACACTTTGTGTGTATAATATTTCCCCTGTTTATGCAGCAATAATCAATTCCAATAGGGACAAACAACAGTATATATTTTTAATATGGTCGTGGACCTATTTAATTAAAATTGCACTCATGGACTGATTCTTTATTGTCTGCAAAATAGCTGTATATTTTACAGGGTGTTAGTTGTGTTGACTAAAATATCAACCGCAGACTATTGTCTGCAAAATAGCTGTATACTTTACAGACTGTTAGCTGTTTTGACTAAAATATCACCCGTAGACTATTGTCTCCAAAAGAGCTGCATATTTTACAGAGTTTTACGGCAAAACATATTTGGCATTAAGGCCGTGGGCCATACTTTCTGACGGATAGCCGTGGGATATTCAGTAAATTATATCATCACTTGAACGATTAAAAGGCTGTGAGCCAAGAGTATATATTTTAATATGGTCGTGGACCTATTTAATTAAGATTGCAATCATGGACTCCTTATTGTCTGCAGAAGAGCTGTATACTTTACAGGGTGTTAGTTGTAAATATCTCCCGCATATTATTGTGTGCAAATTTAATTATTTGCAAAGGTTCCTACAACACCAAGTGGGGCAGGGGCCAAAAGCTGTAGGAGCCGTTAGCTAACAACACCAACAATTTGTCATGCTTGGCTGATGCACTTTACTGTTTTGCAATGTATATAATGCTCCTAAATGATTTAGGATTTATTATAAGTACAGAAAAAGTCAGTTAATACCATCATAAAAATAACTTACCTAGGATTTACTTATGACTTAATTCAGAGGACCGTTTCTTTACCTATTCAGAAAATGAATTCAATAAAAGAGGCAATTAAAAAATATATTAACAAGTCAGGTACTACAATTCGAGATTTTGCGAATATTATTGGTATTTTGGTAGCAGCGACTCCTGCCGTTCCTCAGTGTTATCGTATCAAAAGACAAGGGCGCGTAAAATCTAAAGCCTAAAAGCCTTAAACGGAAAGTCGTACAATGACAGAATATTAATTTCAAAAGATACAGAGAAAATTATTAGCTGGTGGATAGACAATCCAGAATATACTGTAAATATGAAGCCTAGTACTTTTTCTTCTGATTTTTTTCTTATGCGTCTGCGTCTCCTATAGGCTGGGGTACCTATTGTAACGGCCAAAAATGTCGCGGTTTTTGGGAAGAAGCTGACAAGTATAAGCATATTAATTACCTTGAAATTAAAGCTGCTTGTCATGGCTTACAATTATTTATTAAATCAAATGGAAATATTAGAGTCTTACTTAGAATCGATAATAAGACGGCAATATCTTGCATTAATCGTGGGGGAAGCGTAAAATATCGCAACTTAATCAATATAACCTTTCAAATTTTAGACTGGTGTGAACAAAACGTATAACACTCTTCGCATCTTGTATCGCTTCAAAAGAAAAAAGGAAGCCGATAAGGCATCAAGACATACTTCCGTTGAAACAGAATACGAACTAAAGAAGCAGGTATATCAGAAAATAATAAGGAGTTAGATTTATTTGCAACTTATTTTAATGCAAATTGCAATAAATATATTTCCTGATTTTCGGATCCAACCTCCACAGCAGTCGATGCATTTACAATTTCTTGGCATGATGAGTATTTTTACGGATATCCCTCGTTTTCTATGATATTTAATGCTTTAGATAAAATTATACAGGATGAAGCCACCGGAATATTGGTAGTACCTGCGTGGCCATTACAACCCTGGTATGTCTTGTTTGTTAGTTTATTAGTTGGGAAACCGTTGACTTTTAAATCGAGTAAAAATTGGTTACTCTCTATAGAGACTCTTATACAGGAAAATTTTCCTGGCGGCAAGGAAACTGTCTGAGAAACATTTCTTCAAAGAAGCATTTCCGGCCACGCCATCCCAATAATGTTTGCATCCATCTCAGAAGGAACTTGGAAACAATACAATGTTGTAATTTAAAAATTGGTTTTTACTTGTTCTTGTGTTGATAAAACACCGGCTTTTAGTATTTTCACTTTATGTATTTATAATAATGCAACGATATATAAAATATATCTAACAACAAGTGTCAACGTTATCCCACTGTCTGTTGGTTTGTTATACTCTGGTCTAAACACTCTAAACTGCTGCTAACTTAATAGTAATAACATAGGCGTACCTATAAATATTTTTGTCAAAACAAATTAATGTTAATTAATATTTAACATACAACGCTTGTTTTAAGAAGTATTGTAATTTCTGTAACAGCAAAATTTCGATATCTTTACTTAAAATTTAAAACATTTATCTGAACTCTCTAGTTCGCGAAGTAAACAAATGAGGTTCTTACGTCTTGATAAGTAGGTACCTATAGATCAGCTCTTAACTTTATGTTTCACCGCCTAAGAGGGATTAAAATATAATAAAAATATTTATGAAGGGAAGCTACAAGTTAATGCCACCTAAACCTAAATACGATTTTACATGGAACGTTGAACCTGTATTACTATATTTATCAACACCTTACCCTTTACAATCTATGTCACTTGATAAACTAACAAAGAAAACGGTAACACTTATGGCACTAAGTTCAGCACATCGGATCCAAACATTAAGCAAAATTACGATCGACAATATATAAAGACTCGAGAGTCAAAATTGAAATAAAGATTTCAAAAAAAAAATAAATAAATAAAAAATTAAACCTCAGCTCCCTATAAAAACCAGCCTTTTTTCCGTATTTTCAAAAACCAGAATTACCTATTATGTGTCGCAAATTCTATAAAACAGTACATTAAAGTCACCGTGCGCATTCGTTCCAATTATACATCGCTATTCTTAACTCTCAAAACACCACATCACCACGCAATAACTCAGACCTTGAGTAGGAGGATGGATCAACTTAATTTAAAAAAAGCAGTGGCAATGTAGGTATGAACGTTAACGTCTTTACCGGATATAGTGTAAGACACGCCAGCACGTCAGCAGCCATTAGGCATAGCCTAAAGAAAACTATAGCCGCGACACTCGGCTCGTTTAGTGGGGTACGGAATCAAATTTTCTCCGTGAAGCTCAGTGAAGGGAGGACACCACGCAGTTGGAACTCGATGCCAATCATACGCGCTTACCTGGGCCGGAGTGCAATAAATTTTCATAGGAATTAAAATAGAAAAAGATTCGTTGTTTGGGTAAATAGACGTTATGCGTATATATTGTTTTGTTTGCATGATATATACATAAGTTACGTTTATGTGTTAAAATGGGAAAAGAACGGCAGAATTATGCAGCTAGTTAGTTTGTTTATTTAAACTTAAATTTGATCATAAGGTATCGGAATCGGTTTAAATGACTAAAATAAATTGGAACTAACTGAAACCAACCGAAAGTTAATTGAACGACTAACCAAAGCTAGCCAAAAGTAACCATAAGCTCCAAAACAGGCTAAAACGTACCTATCGTAATAGGTTGCAAAAATTAAAGTAAGTTAAAACTAACCAAAATGAAAGGAATTTAAGCGACTAATCAAAAATATTAAATTTGCTTATAACGTATAGGAACCGATTCAAAATATTCAAATGACTAAAATAAATTGGAACTAACTGAAAGTAACCGAAAGGTGATTGAATGACAAACCAGAAGTAACTAATAGCACAAAAACGGACTGAAACCTATCGGAACAGATTAAAAATGTTAAAGTAAATTAAAACTAACCCAAATTAACCGAATATTGGCAAGTAACCAAAGACATTAAAATTGGTTATAACGTATCGGAACCGGTTCCAATGACTAAAATAAATTAAAACTAACTTAAATTAACCGAAAGTTGATTAAGCGAAAGTAAGTTAAAACTAACCCAAATTAGCCGAATTTTGGCGACTAACCGAAAGTAATCAAATACTTTAAAATTGGTTATAACGTATCGGACCGGTTCCAATGACTAAAATAAATTGAAACTAACTGAAATTAACCGAAAGTCGATTGAACGGCTAACCAAAAGTAACCAAAAGCACCAAAAGGGCTAAAACATATCGTAACAGATTAAAATTATTAAAGTAAGTTGAAACTAACCCAAATTAACCGAATTTTGGCGACTAACCTAAATTAATTAAAAACATTTAAATTGGTTATAACGTATCCGAACCGATTCAAATTAGTAAACTAAATTAAAACTAACTGAAATTAACCGAAAGTCGATTGAACGACTAACCAAAACTAACCAATAGCATCAAAAAGGGCTAAAAGGTATCGTAACAGATTAAAAATATTAAAATAAGTTGAAACTAACCAAAATTAAGCGAATTTTGACGACTAACTTGAATTAATTCAATAACTAAAATAAATTGAAAGTAACCAAAATTTGATTGAAAGACTAACCAAAACAAACCAAAAATAATTAAAAGTACCAAAACGGGCTAAAACGTATCGGAATAGTTTAAAAATAATATTAAGTAAGTTAAAACTAACCCATATCAATTCAATTTTGGCGACTATCCTAAACACTAAAATTGGTAATAACGTATCGGAACCGAAAGTAATCGATAGTTGATTGAACGACCCAGTTTTGGCGGCTAACCAAAACTAACCAAAAATATTAAAATTGGTTATAATGTATCGGAACCGGGTTCAAATGACTAAAATAAATTAAAACTAAACGAAAGCTGATTGAATTAACCCAAACTAAAAAGCACCAAAACGGACTAACACGTATCATAATAGGTTACAAAATTTAAAGTGCCCAAAAATAGTCGAAAATTAATAATATGGAAACATTCATAAAATATATACGAAGGGTACAGGGGAAAAACGATCTAAGCGCCATTTCCATAGAAAACTTTTATTATTCATTTCACAGAAAATTTTATTCTTGATAAAAGTTGGTGCTTGGAAAAAAACTAATTTTGACAATGTTAAATTAAGTCTAAGTATTACAGAGTACTTAAAAAGTACAAAAATGGTGGTTAAAAAAACAAAAACTTAGGAATATCGGAAAAGCTTCTACTGGAAAAATAAAGCTCCTATTAACGTAAAAATAAAAGTCAAATACCATTTTTTCCAAAAGTACATCGTTGCTGAAAAAAATAAGGACAAAATTAAGAAAAAGCGGGTTTTTTCAGTAATTGAAATAGATTTTCTCCGCAACGGTGCACTTTTGGAAAAAATGGTATTTGACTTTTATTTTTATCTTAATACAAGCTTTATTTTTCTGTAGAAGGTTTTCTGATATTCCAAAGTTTTTGATTTTTTAACCATCATTTTTGTATTTATTCAGTACCCTGTACAACTTATCTTTAATTTAGCATTGTCAAAATTAGTTTTTTTTTCAAACACCAACTTTTATCAAGAATAAAATTTTCTGTGAAGTCAATAATAAAAAAGTTTCCTATGGAAATGGCGCTTTAATCATTTTTCCCCTGTACCCTTCATATGTATACACATTTTATAGAAATAACATGTTTTTAATTTTTTTATTAGTCTTACAACCATTTCATCATTTAGCCATGTTGATTTCAGTTTGACAATATAATTGAATTATATTTCAATATAAAAGGTCTCAAAAGAGCGGGACATATTTTCCGATTTTCGAATTCTTCTAAAAATTCGAGATAAATTTCATGTAGCTTGTCGAATAGCCTCCTTTCCATTTAAAGAATTTGATCTGTTTAACTTAGCGCAAAACGATTTGTATCTTCTTATCTTAGTTATTTAGTAATTATCTAAATATACGAAATTTTCGGTTTGGTGGGGAGTATTTTCCAGGTTGTGGTTATGTGGAAGATAAGAAAGTGCAAAACATTTCGTTTGACAATAAACAGTTCGTATTCTACCATAAAGGCGAAAGTCTCAAAAACATTGTTTTTGCTGGTTGCTTTTTGGTAAAAGTCGATCGTTAACTACATATATCCATTATTTCAGATTTGATCAGCACCCTGATATCATTTTGATTCGCTGTACCTTTTTTGGTTTTAAAGATACCAAGGTAAACAAAAAAGCAAAATGTAGGGTTGGTAGCCAAGTTTTTTCTAGATTACATATAAAACAAACACCAATAATTTTCTGACTTATAAAAGCCTACTTTATATATTTTTTAAATAGAACACCCTGTATATTACTACATTTTTGGGCTCTCTAGTGAAATCAAAACACATGTCGTGTATAATATCCTATACCAATCTTTAGCTGTTTACGAAATATTGACAGTTGAAAGTCGGGCATTTTGACAGGCTCTAAACCGCACGAGATCAAAGAAAACGGTTTGCACATCTCTATCTTAGGTTTTCATAAGCTATCGAATGACAGTGGCTTTCAATTTAACCGGAGGTTTAAAAGTTCCGGTCAATTTTATTCGCGGGTTAAATTCAAAGTTACTGTCATTTGATAGCCATAAAAACCTAAGACAGAAATATGCAAACCGTTTTCTTTGCTCTCATGCGGTTTAGATTTTAAAGCCTATCCAAATGTCAAAATGCACGACTTTCAACTGTCAATATTTCGTAAATACCTAAAGAAAGATAGGTATAAGATATTATACACGAAATGTGTTTAGACTTCTCTAGAGATTCCAAAAATGTAGTAATATACAGGGTGTTCCATTTAAAAAAATATAGAGTTGGCTGATATGTCAGAAAATCGTTAGTGTTTTATTTTATATGTAACGTAGACAAAAATTTGGCTACCAACCCTACATTTTGCTTTTTTGTTTAACTTGATATCTTTAAAAACAAAAAAGTTACAGCGAATCAAAATGTTATCAAGATAAATTGAACGCACGGTACAGGTTGCTCCGATTTAGCGTAATTGTGCACTTCATGCATAAACTAGTTGGTGAACTATAGCCAGATCAAAAATTTGCTTTCATTTCACCATCTTGACAATATTTTTATCTAGCGAATAAAATGAAAAAGCTGTTACGAAAAAATATGCAAAATCCTACATAATACGTTTATAAAATTGTGCAGGTTGCTAAGAATCTATATAAAACAAAATTATGTACTTATATAAGATATTTTTTTAGCTTAGAAGAGAACAACTAGATAAATCAAATTTTTCAAAATTATTATTGCAGATCTTCACAAGTTCGTCTAAAACCGTAACTACTTGTGCAAAATAAAATCTCATATAAAAAAACTTTTGTTGTGTATAGATCTTGTTGATATTTAAAGATTAACTTGGAGCTTATATTCTATTATAGTTATATTCAGCATTCAAGAATGCTGTACTTACTACAAGTAATCTACATTCGCCAATCTTAATTTCACTTCAAAAGACATTTTTAACTATTTCTTTCAGGTGTAATGTTTAAATGAATATCCGGCTCTCTTTATGCAGCTTTTTGGATCGAAAAAATGGTTATTCTCTACTCGAAATAAACAGTATTTTATAAATCATATATTTTGTGATGAAAGTTTAAATAAAATAATAGGGGAGAGTAACAATTTTAGTATATAACGTCCCAAAAAAAATTAGTACGGCTCACTTCACTAATGATTGCCGGGGGGTTGACGTCAAGTTAGATTTATTTATTTCCTCCCCACTACATGGTGATAAAGTTGGTCCTCGCTTCTCAAAGGTGCCGCGCATAAGTGTCGCAGCTATAGTTTTCTTTAGGCTATGCATTAGGTTTGGCGTAAACAAAATGTCATTAAGAATATAGCAGGGTGGAGTCCTATAATTCTGACATTTTCTTCAGATTCTATACTCGACCTCTAGGTACGCCCAGTGACATATTTGCCAATAAATTTTAAATTTGGGTATATCTTAGCCCTAAAAGGTAGCCTTTTAAGTATTCCGTTGCCTAAGGTTCAATTTATTATATTTGTTTTGCTCTGATTGTATATCAATAACATGTTATATAAAATATGTTTTTCTACAGCCGCGCGCAAAATAACTAATTGCTAAATTCAAATGAAATCGCAAAATCGGCGAATGCCGTGGATCCTTATTTTGCGCTCTAGCGCGAACATGGAAAAGAAAAATCTCACTTTTTCCGTCGAGTGTGCTATGAATGGTCATGGAAACCGAAGATAAATAAATGACAGTCGTGCGTTTGTTACAGTTTGTTCCTGGCAATCCTGTTCCAAATATACCCGAAGCCCGAATATAATATGTCAAAATTGACAGTCATTTGCAAATTTCAGAATAAGTATAGAAAAAATGTGGATTTAATTTTTAAAAATGCGGCTGTAGAAAAAGTTCTGTGTGTTTTTCGAGCGCAAAGTAAGATTGCCGTTTTCGAAAGATTACTGCGCTCCGCTACGCGTCGCGCAGTAACATTCTTTCTCAAGCGGCAATATGTTACTTTGCGCTCTAAATACACAAATAACTATTTTATTACGCATGCATCATAATCAACGATTATCGCACGCTGCAGCGTGCTTAAAATGATGTTTATGGTGCGCCTACTTTTTTAAAGGTTGCTATAGAAACATTTGATCATGTCAAATGTGACAGATTAATATATTCGTCAATATATCCCTTAAGTTTAATATTTAAAACATTTTTGAGATTATGATGCATTCGTAATAAAAAATAGCGTATGATATACGTGTACAAGAGGCCTTTAAAGCCCTTGCGACTTACAAAACACTCCGCTGCGCGTCGTGTTTTGAAATATGTCGCGCGTGCTTTAAAGGCCCTCTTATACACTTATATCATAATATACTATTATTTATCTAGAATTGGTACCCTTAAGTTTTAAGAGTTAAGGAATTTATAGGATAAAATTTTCATTGATTTTTTTTTGTCATACTTAAAATAGAGTTGAATTGAACGACTTTGCTGCCTTAATTATGTTTTTTGTGGTATTCTCAGAGTTGTAGGTAGAATAATGCAAAATTGCACCATCTAGCTTTAAACAGCTACGATGTAATCATATCGGAAGACAAGCGATGGAAAATTGATAGATGAATCGAATACCTACTTACCTGTATGAAGATTTATCGTAATTTTCCGAGCTTTCTTCCGATATTATTACAACCTTCCCAACCACATGCCTCTTAGGCTGGCATTTTTGCTCTAAAACAGAATAATTAAGCATCGAAGTGCGAGAGCAAGCTCGGGTTGAGGATAAAAAACTTTATGCTTTAAAAACGTATCGATGGGTATGGTGATTCACAAACTACGATGTAATCATATCGGAAGACAAGCTTGGAAAATTACGATTAATCTTCATACAGATAAGTAGGTATTCGATTAATCTATCAATTATGGAACGGAATATGGACTAGTACTTTGTTACGTTAATTGTTAAAATGTATGCTTTCCGAGACATTTGCATTTTTTTCTATTTTTGTGCAGTTTAGGAACTTAGAAAGTTCGAGTTACATGGGAATATTATTATTAAATAGTTCTTAGTTTATGATAAAAAGAAATGTTTTCGCTGGTCTAATTTCATACAATTTCTTAATTTGAAAGTTAAAATTTTTGTATGTTAAAGGTTGATGGAGGGTGGTTTTATTATTATTTTTCATTTAAACCAAAAAAGCACTTGCGAATAGGTTAATTTGTATGTGACTTACGAATTGCTGTGTATTTGGATAAATAATAATGTGATTAAAAATATTAATGTGTAGAGGAGATAAAGTAATGAATGAAAATAATGAAGATGGCGGCCGAAGCGCGTCAAACATTTCATTCATGTACGGCCACAACGGGAAAGCCAATTTCCGTTTAATTAATAATTGACTAGAGGATTGATTACAGACTAATTACAGGTTGTCGCTAGCCGCCGTACCGGTCTACTTGAAAATAAAACTAATTATATAAAGAAACAAAGGGAAACATTATTTTCATTCATTACGAAATAAAATTATTAATTTTGTGCTCATACTTCGTATTTTGTTTTGACGCAATGCCTGGGTTCTTTGGGTTACCTCATGATGAATTCTTATCTTGAAGTATTGTCTCACGACGAGTTTTTTTAATTGAGGGCAGTGGACATTGATGCAGGATAGCCAAAATAGTCATTTGGCATGATATTTATTATTAGTATATTGCACACATATTTTATACTTTGTTAAAAATATTTGTTGTTTAATGAGAAAATATTAAGTATTTTTCTGCTGCATGGCGTTTTCCATAACGTTTTGCAACTAATAATTTCGTCAAAGAAACATCGGATTCTATTAACTGTGTTTGCTGGCAGAGTACGACTATGAGTTTATCAAAGACATACAAGAAACAACTTTGAAGTTTACTTACTTACGCACGGAATGTAAGTAATATTTGGGATGAAATAGTGTATTTTTCGACACATTAAGCACTGCCTAACCATTAGTCAATGTAGAGTTCAAAGAGAATCGTCCAACGTCTTAATAATACGTAATTAAATCTACAAACACCGATACGTCAAAAACGCGATAGCCAAACAGACGACACGAATGAATGATACCCTGTTTTGAAGAACATGGCGTGGAGTGTAATAATACTCTGTTTCTTGGACCGGTCTCCCTGGATGAAATGAGAAAAGTTATCCAGTCTCTTAAAGCGGAAAGGTCACGAGGGGTAGATGATATTCCAGGATTTATCCTTAAACGATGTCTAAAATACATAGAGGTACCTCTGTTACGTCTCCTAAACTTGTCAATGGAACTGGGTCAATTTCCGGAAGCTCTAAAGTTCTCAAAAGTTACACCGATATTTAAAAAGAAAGGAGAACCAGACGACATGGCCAACTATAGGCCTATTGCAGTCCAAAATCAAATAGGTAAAATATTTGAAAAAGTATTCTTGGAACGTTTAAATCTCTTTCTTAACTTAAGTAACATTATATCGCCACATCAGCATGGCTTTGTCAAATCAAAAAGTACCGAAACAGCACTCTATGACACTACTAATAGTATACTTAGGGCACTTGATAAGAAACAACAAACTGTTGGTCTATTTTTTGACTACAGCCGTGCATTCGATACGGTAAATTTCGCGATTTTGTTTAATAAGCTGGAACATGTAGGAGTCAGGGACGTGGCACTTGAATGGGTAAAATCATTTCTACTGGGACGAAAACAGGTTGTAAAGCTTGTTGATGGTATAATATCAGAACCACTAGAAAACTCTATGGGGGTTCCCCAGGGTAGTATCTTGTCACCAACATTGTTCCTAATATATAACAACGATCTAACTTTAACTTTAAGTAGTCCCAACATCACCCCTGTTTTGTATGCGGATGATTCCAATTTTATTGTTAAAGCGGAAAACAAGGAAATAGTAAATATTTGCAACAATACACTGGAAAAGATAACTAAATGGTCAAACGATAATGGCCTCTCACTAAATATTTCCAAATCCCATTCAATGGAGTTTGTTCCAAGAAACAAAACTATTGACAAAAACTTTCTTATAAGAATACGTGACAATAAAAGCCTTCAGCAAACCAATGAAATAAAGTTTCTGGGTTTACATTTGGACTACAGATTATCGTGGAATACTCATATTGACCACCTGTGCAATAAATTGAACTCCATTTCCTTTTTGTTTCGTCATCTGCGTTCTGTCATTGACCAAAACACCCTGCTAACACTGTATTATGGCTTGGTGTACTCAAAATTATGCTATGGCATAATTTGCTGGGGTAGCTCATCTTCAATCAATTCTCTATTAATATCACAAAAAAACATAATTCGTCAAATTGTTGGCTGCCCACACAGAGACTCGTGTAAACCACATTTTAAAAACCTACAGATATTAACTGTCGTATCCATATATATACTAAAATGTTCAACGTATATAAAGAGTAATATTCAACTTTTCGATCGCAGAGAGCATATTCATTCTCATGATACTAGACAAAAGAAAGACTTAAACACTCCGCAATTTCGTCTAAGCAACACCCTAAATGGCCCGGAGGCAATGTCTATAAAAATATATAATAAGCTACCCGATGACCTTAAAAATTCTCCTAAAATCCCTGTCTTTAAAAGCAAGCTAAAAAATTACCTAGCACTTAGGCCATACTACGACCTAAAAGATTTTTTTGCAGATCAGCTCTAAATATGATTATGATCACCACACTAGTTTTTGGGCATTATTCTCACTATACTCTATTTTTGTTTGTTTGTATTTTAATGATGTTGTGTTTTTATATATATATTTTTAAACTGTATGTTTTTAACTATGCCTATAGTTTTTAATTTGTTAGCTTGTTAATTTTTGATTCGTAGTATTTAGTGACGATTCCTATATCTTCCTTGTATATGCAATACGTATATAAATTGTAAGATCTTTATGGAATAAATTCAGTATTTCAGTATTTCAGTATTTCAGTATTTCAGTATTTCAGTCTTTGGTGGTATTCTGCGAGGGTTAGAGGGTAGAAACTAGAATTATCTCAAAGGTGATAAAACTGAATGGACGGCCTCAGAAGGAGATTTTTTCACAATAAAATAAGTTAAATTAAACCTTTATTAGATATTTATGATTTTTGTGTTTTTGAAGGGAAAGGGTTTTTGATGGTGAAAATTGGAGTTATCTGTTGTAAGGTAGTGGAAGATGTTTTTAGCAAGGGCAGCCAAGTGTTATTAAAATTAACTGAACTTATTTGACGAGCGTATAATATAGGACATAATTATCAGAGCGCATGATGTTTCATTATAGGTGAGTCGACTATTATGCTATATCTACAGCCATCTTTAAACATACAAATTAACCAACAAGAAGGCAAAATTTTAGTATTTATGTCAAACGAGACTTCAATGTTGACATTTCTCGTTTCGATAGTTGTGACTCACGGATGGACGACTAGGAACTCATAATTACACTTGTTGTTTTATGAACAATCATATTGCGCTTGTTGTATTATGCATATATTTTGAGATTACTTGCCCCAACTTCGATGTTTAAAGTAAAATTTGACCTCGAAATCTCCCATAAAATCTGCATAACCCGTTAGCATGAAAGGTGTCCAAATTCTCCGCTGGGTCATTTTTCTATCTCCAAATCGTTTTAAATGAGATTTCAGGCAAGTAAATCTTGTTACATACAACACAAAAATAATTTTTTTACTTCAAAATCTGCCACAAAATTCACAATTACACAAAAAATTTCAACATTTTCCTATCTTGACACATTGTTTCAACCTCGAACCGTTTTCAATTAAATTTCAGGAAGTTAAATATATAAATATACATATTTAAACCTAAACGTTATGTCAAAATAGTGAAAGATGTATATTTCCCATTAATGCATAAAAACAAACCTATCTATTCAGACTCGTAAAATTGGCGAATTTATTGAAAACTTTAAATATTTTTTTTTGATTTTCCGCATGTTTCAATTTAACCCCGATTTTCTCGTATTTGCCGATCTTGTACGGAAAGTTGCTATTGAACTTTTTTTATTGCAGAGATCACGGAGTTCACTAATGTGAGTTTTTTTTTATTGAAGACTGCTAAGCGTTGGCTGGCACGTACGCTTAAATTAGATTTTTCAAATTGAAATCCAAAAGAATCACCGATTCGGCATTTTCAATTGGATCGATGTGATTTTTTGGCGTGTTCTGTTCCTATCTCTACTCTTTAGTGTACGAATGATACAATATTGAGTGGCAGACGTGTCGTGACGAAAGTATTAAATTAAGCTAGCCAATCCTGTATAAAAGGCATCATTATTTCCAAAGACAATTCTAATACAGTTTTTGGCATAAGCAATCGGCTTTCTAAGGAAAACATACTTTTCATACATTTAGCCTAAAGAGTGTTTTCAGAACCACCCGCATATCACTGGAAATAAAATCGTCCGTACTTGGCCCATAGATCTATTAACTGCGAGTAGTCAAATCCGTAGAATCCTGTTAGTCAAAATTACAAGCTATGAAAAGCAATGTGTATCACTCTGGTAGTCGCAGGTTGTAATTCATATTTAAAATTGCCAAGTGCTGATTGCTATCAATACAATGTTCATTCATTGTTGTAACACTTGTTAAGAAGATGTGTTACACTATTTCTCTATCTCGCTTCGCTATTCCCACTTTACCCGAATGAGCTTCACATAGGGTCGAGCATAAAGCGTCACGCGTGCCAGCTCAGTCTTACTCACGAACTAGGTAAAAGAAGTTTTCTCTTCAATAAACGAAGTTTCAAAATTTCGGTTCTATTTTGGATGTCTCTTGAAGTATATGCAATTTGTGTACGGCTTAATATTGATAATCGTTTGTCTTGCAGTTTTTGGGATCCCCGTACTCACCATCGTATTTGAAATAGCTTCTATACCGAGCTGTGACTTTCATACGTGCTCGTACTGACTGCCCCATTGTTTCAGATTAAATTTATGAGTCCAGTACGCATTCTGTTAAAGCAACTAGGACGGTAACCCTTCATTTTTTGAATATTAATTTATTCGAAACACGACCCATATATTAACTCAATTAGTAATTCTGATACGTAATGTCATATCAGTAAAAAATAACGGAAAGCTGGATGTCGAAGTATTAATGAAATTAATTTCCAAAAAGTAATAATAAAACGTACAGTGATCTCAATATAGCTCTAAAATAAACTATTGGCAACCAGCGATTTGTTTAACTTATTTAACTTAGCACAAAATATAGGCCAAATAAACGGCCAAGGTAAACATAGATGTCTAATCTAAATCATTTTTTAAATGGCAATTTCATTTAATGTACTTTTATAAGCTATAAAAATTTTAAATACCGGGTTATACCTATATTATTTTCTGAAATTGAAAATAAAGAAAGACTACAACTTAATTTTATTATTAGGTCATTAGGAATATTGTCGAAGAGCATTTTGCCGAAGGTCAAACCCCACTCAATAAAGCAGAAATTGTATTTTTATTGCTGAAAGATATAAAGACGAAGAAGAAGAAATTTCAAATTTATTGTTAGTGGATAGTCTTCTTTCTTGCCACTTTAAATAAGTGTATTTGGATTACATAATTTTAGATTATTTTTCAAGATAAATAAAGTTTTAGTATTGAAAATACTACTGGGCGCAATTATATGGGAATAAAAGACAAGAGCGGTATAATACGCGACATGCTCGAGGTATCGGAGCGCGGCACACGAGATCACCGAACATAATGTTCGGTAACGTGACGAGCTTGATGAGGCAGTGACGACAAAAGTAGCACGGAGCGCGGGGTCCAGACTGCTAGCGTTATGTCGAATTTGTGTTTATTATTTAATTGTTTACAAATTTGTCTAATAAATAAACATTCGACATGATCTTGATTACTGCGTAAGGTGCGGGCCGATAAGGGAATAATATCAACAATCAATGTTTAGGTACATAAGTTAAGATGTTTATAATATTGATGTACCTCTTTGTTTTCCTGATTTCTTTCACATAAATTGCTAATGTAATAGTAGCGGCTCGTCGATATTAGAATAGAGGAGGCTACCTGTAGTTGAATATTAAAAATACAAATTGCGCCGCAGGCAATTTTTTTATGGATGCCACGCCCAATCAGGTTTATTTTAAGCCATAATGCAACAGCTTTCATACCACAATAAATATAAAACTACCTAGCTTTTATTTTGAATATTACTCTCTTTCAATTTTCTAATTATTAGAAAAAATTTTGGGAGAATATTTAAATACGATTTCGATATGTATTTATTTATAAATTTATGTGTATGTTTGATTTAATTTAATTTTTTTTAAGTCAACTTACAAACACATAAAAAGTACTGGTTGTTAAAATTGATTATCAGTAAGTAAAACTCTACTCAGTCAATAAATTATACCCTTCTTTTGACATGCAGCAATGTGTTAAAATATACGACAATATGTAGTATTAAAAATATGATTATAGAAATACAAAACCTGATGAAAACTTTTTGGGCACTATCAAAAGCAGTTGTTATATTCTGTTTGCCAAAAAGTTTTAATTTACAAGACGAAGATATATGTTCCTTTGATTTAGAATGCCTTTTAGTTGAATCGGGTAATTTTTTTAAATCAATATCCGGATTTGTACCGTGTTGAATATTCGGTTTGCACTGAAAACAAATAGCAAAAGCTTTCCCTGTTTAATTTATCCGGGTAACCAATCAAATTTTGTATACCAATTTACATTAAATCCGCGATTTTGATGGTTATCTATTGATTTTAAAGAAATTAAATTTAGTTGGGGTCTCCCTAAGTCCCTAAAGTTTTAATGGTGTAACGTTTATTTTCATAATTTAATGAATTAAAATTTGTGCTCACTATCAGCCAGTCTATGATATCCTCAGATTGTTTAATTTCATTTAACCTATCCATTTTTTAATAACAAAACAATAGAAAAATTGTAATTAACCTTACCCTACCTCAATTAAAAAGCAGGAACAACAAATAAAGAAAATTAAGAATATAAATCTCACCAAAAATCTGATAACCTCTAAAATAGCGCCCGGAAACTGCTTACCCGGAAAAAAATCAAAACAAATGCGGAACTGTGGAAGAAATCGAAGTCGATGTAACTAAAAAGACAAGTGCCTGTGCGGCTAGCCGCCTATGAGTCCTATACTATGCCTGTTAAAATAAGAAGGGCACGTCTAAACTTAATCCAGTCAGGTGGCCATAGTTATTTCAAGGCCAGATGAGGCTCAGACTCTGCTAGGCTGGCAACGTAGCGTATTATGAATTCATACCGCGCTGCAACACTCCAATGTGTTAAAATACAGGCGGAATTAAATGAATAATTTTTGTCAAGATAGTTTAAAAATCCTACCGTGCGCCAGCACAGAAATCACGTAGGGATTTATGAACGCGTATTATGAATTCATACTGCGCTGCAACACTCCATTGTGTTAAAATACAGGAAAGCAAAATATTTCACTTTTCGCATGGCCCTTCGCTCGCTTCGCTCGCTACGGGGGCTCAACAAAAGGAAACTAACCAGGCGCTAACCCAAGACATACCCAAAATCAAGAAAAAAAAAACAGAAAAGGAAACTAACCAGGTGCTAACCCAAACTAACCCAAGACATATTCACTTTTCGCATAGCCATCCGCTCGCTTCGCTTGCTACGGGGGCTCTAGAAAAGGAAACTAACCAGGTGCTAACCCAAACTAACCCGACATACCCAAACTAAAAAAAAAACTTTTTAGAAACTTAACTTTAAAAAAATGAAAAAAAGCAATGAGGTTTGAACCCGGGCCGCCGAAAGCCGCCGATTTGAGACCTAACCACCTAGACCTCTCGACTGCGAGGGCTCTTGCTGCAAATTGTGTTGCAGCGCAGTATGAATTCATAATCAAATGCTTATAAATTCCTCCTGGACTTCAACACATAATTCGCGTATAGTTTAAAACCCCACAAGATGGCTATGATATTCAGTTTTACTACTACGCTTTAGCACAGTGACCGTGCTGTCACATAGTAGGAAGTACTAATACTATAACGTAAGCCATTTATGATTCCACACCAGCGTTCGTTCTCGTGCCGATGATGAGTTGACCTGGGCTATTTACGTCTCTTTCTTTCATAACAGATGTGAAGAGAATGCTACAAATCTGCGACTGTTTTTTAAAGAAAAGAAATGTGCGATGTCTACGGTGCCGTGATGAATTAAGGGGAGGCTAAGCCTCCCTTGCCTCCTCCGACGAGCCGCCACTGTATAGGTCAAATCAAATTACTGATTAAACCCTGTTTTTTTTTTAGATGCAAAATTTTAGCCTGTGAAAGAGATTAAAAATTTGTAATGTGTCTTTTTGTATTACCAAGATTCGTATCTTGGTAATTTCGTAAATTTTATATACTTATCTAAACTAGGTTTAACAATTTTCTTCATCAGAATATCTGCAAATATGTTGGCAGGAAGCATTTAAAAATTTGACACAGGCCAAATCTATGTAGGAGTAATCAGATCAGAAGTCATAACAGTTGTGTCTGGTATCAATACACCTAGAGTACTTGCGCGTCATGCAAGATCAGTGAATGTTTAAATAAAAAAAAAACTTACATATTGTTGACTAAGGTGCAATAGAGTAGAAAATAAAAAAAATATTACCTACTTCAAGGAATTAAACTTGAAATGCTTCCACCAAAAATATTTACGTGAATTTATCTCCGAGATTCCGCACGGAATATAGGTTACTTTGCCCGTATTTATAGTTAATTATGAAAAGGCAGTCGACCCCCCACAATTAAGTTTCTCATTTAAATGCAATGTTTATTTTGCAAAGAAGTTTAGTTTACATTTGCATTCGAAAAAATGTCAACACAGCTCGTTGCCAAAATGTAAATGATAGCGGCGCTTTACGGAAATATTTTGCGCCAGGAGAGGAACTCATGTGATTATAATTATATACAAAATGCGTATAAAAATATCGAGTTAAACGTGAATCAGAGTGAAAAGTGCTTCTTTGATAGGAATGTTCTTTTTCGATATCACGAAATGAAGTCTGACTACTCGAGTAATTTGATTGTGATGGTGTACCCAGCGAGTGTCTGAAATGTAATTATTTGGTTCGGTTGTTGAAGTATGTTGGACTGAGTGTGGTGTGGAATTATCATATACAAAATGCGCTTAAAAATATTAGTTAAACGTGAATCAGGGTGAAAAGAGCTCCTTTGATAAGAGTGGTCTTTTTCGAAATCATGAAATGAGGTCTGATTACTCGAGTAATTTCATTGTGAAGGTGAAAATACCCAGTGAGTGTTTGAATTGTAATTATTTTTTCGGTTGTATATATTGGGCTGAGTATGGTGTTGTCACTAGAATGGATGTAGTAGCGTACTAAGGTGGTGTTTTCGCATACTAACCCATCTGTATTGATAATAATATTTGCAAACAAATGTCTGTTTTACTGCTATATGCTGCCGGTAGATATCACTTTGGTCTTTTCGATTTAATTTTCCACTGTGTTTTTTAAAATCGTAATTTTCACATGTTCTCTTTTTTACTACTTATGCAGATCGATTTCCTTTTTTGTGAGAGGGGCTGCATTAAGATTGGGATCGACTGTGCTAGTGTCAGTTGCTTCTCCTGTATCACCTTGTACTACGAAGTTACTATTTTCCTATTTCTAAAAAGGTTTTGTCTGTTCATTATTAAAAAAAAATGCTGGAATCGAATGAAATAACTTACATTTTGCTGATTAAACTAGTACAACTTAATTTAGAAAATGATTATATAAATAATTAAACTAATCCAGTTTAAAGATATCTCAATTTAATTTAAAGTGTCTCATATCAGTTTCGCGATATTCGTTCTTTCGTTTATAGGAAACTCCTGACTAGACTACTTAAATTTTGAAACTATTCAATAAATTTTTAATTGTGATATAAAATTATTAATTGATATCTTCATTTGCAGGTACCCTTCAGAATAGAAGGTTGGATGCATGTGTTCGAATTTTACGAAGAACGCCGGAATTTCCCTCATTTCTTGGGTTCGATAGGTGGCAAATATTTTATAATTCAAGCGCTAATAAACACGGGAAGCGTCTGCTTTACTTATAAGCAGATTTGTAGTGTTGTTTTAAAGGAAACTGCAGATGCGTATTATTGATTTTTGTTTGCGGACGTTGGCAGTCAAGGCAGAATTTCAGATAGAAGTGTGTTAAGGCAAACATTGTTTTGGAAAAGTTACAGAATATCGAATCAAGTTTACTCCATGATGCATAAGGCATCCTTTTAATTATTTTGTGCAGCACAGTCACATTTTTGATTCGTTACTTCTTTTATGCCAATCATCTAATTTCATCAGTTTATTTTTATAGTCACTACCTAGGGAGGGGATTTCAGAGACATCCATATGTTCTGTCACGAACTGTAATTCGTGACGCCACGCCTTGACTGAAGTGCAGGTTATGTAACTCAGATTAGGGAACGAGCTCCGTCAGGTAAGAGGAGATCATAAAGAAGGCACACGGTAGAACAATAATAATGTATATTGGTCAAAGACTTAATGAATTTACACTGTACACGGTTGCGTATTTTGTTTGCCTCCACGTTACAGGACCTCAGTTAAATAATGTCGTCTGATTGACTAGTAAAGCAGGTGTATTACAGCTTATGTGATTACGGTATGTTATTTAGTGTTTACATTTGTGAATGTCTTGTCTCACATTAGACTTGATGCCTATTGTGTAGGTGTAGTTTTTTCTTTCGTGGAGGACCTACAGGTTAGTGGCATATTATATTTCATGAATGCGTGCAACTTTTATCATTCCACTAATAATTCACTTCACGCACAGCGCTCCGGTTGCTTTGCTCGCTCCGGGGGCGCAACCTGACAAAACTTCGGTTGAGGTATGGTTTGTATTAATTGCTTATAGATCTCGCTCCCTATTTTATATTAAGTTCTTTAAGAGCGGTGTTATGTTTTAATTTATGGATAGGTTTGGCTATATCATTAGGTAATTATTTAAGTGTTTTTAGTTTGGGTTAAATGTTATCTTAATTTCACTAAGCACTTTAAGGCACTGTAACTATTTAACTATAAAAATCACTTGCATCTCTTAAGTTAGGTTTGAGGATTAAGATATCGGTAGAACAACCCGAGCCTACGTTCTTTGAACTGCGGGAAATGGTTAAAGCAGAATAGGTGAGGGACAAAGTCTGTCAGACTGACAATCCGCTTGACTATTTTTGATGTGTAAACCATCTTACGTGGCGGTATGAGGGTAAATCTCGAGAAAATGGACGGAAGTGTGTAAGGGGATGTGACATCATAACACATGCGCAATGGTTGGTGCGCATCTACTTCAGCGCTTCCTTGTAAGACGTGTTCTTTTTAACGCCAGGCGTCACGAAGACGAAATTACGAGGGCTGCTCAAATATTTGCGAAGCTTACAAAATACCATGGGCTTTAAAAAAGTATCCAGTTAAACGCTATTGAAGCTGTACATTAAATTACACAACCGATGTCGATATAGAATATGTTTACACATCAGTGTCTCGAGTATTAGGAGACTCGCTAATTTTTTTATCCTAAAATCTGCCGACCATTTCAACTTTAAAATTCGCGTGGCTTAAAATTTGCCTTGAATGTGTACATAGCATTTTCCAAGATCAAGTTCAATTTAGGTACATGGTGATAATTAATTAGTCGTTCAAATGTTTCTAGTATTTTACACATGCCCCCATCCAGATAGCGTCGGACCCCAGCGTTTGCCAAAATCTCTACGCTTAAACAAAAGAGGGATAGACCTCAATTCGAAAAGACACCTTGCGTTTTACAAAGCTTGGGATAATTAACAGTATATCATATAATCAGTAGTCTTGTTACGTTCTGGCTACCATCTGCAAGTCCCTTTAATGTATGGTGGTGCAATGTAACAGGTCCGAGGCTACCATAGGTGCAAGCTTGCTTGATGGGACTGTAATTGGTTGCCATTGCTGTATTTTGTGTATGTAGGAAAAGAAAAAAATATTTATAAATCTCATACTAACCCTTAACTACGGAGGTGCAATGTTCGGAGCATAAACTCGGTCTGACAGACTATTGCAGGCGTTGCGGCAAAAAGCCCTAATAATTTTGTAACTGGTACTGCTAGATAATCTTTTAAGTCTTAGGAAGTACTTTAATAAGTAGTTTCTTAGAACACGTACCAATTTTATAATCACAAAGCCAGTTCTTTTCGGTATTCTTCAACTCGAGGGCGGTTAAAATGAAAAAAGTGCACTGTTATAATTTGAAATGAATTTACATAAAACACTTTAAAAAAAGCAGTGAAAATGTGTTATTGACAAATGAAGGTATTTCGTTTTCACACCGCCTCTCAGACGGCACCTCCGTAGTTAAGGGCTAACAATAATTATTGCTGAAACAACAGTATTTTTAATTAGTCTGTTAGAAAATTGTTTCAAATAGTTGTTCAGAAGCCGAACCTGTGTTTATACTACAGTATAATCCCTTTTAACCGGCTTCGCATAAATCGGCTGACGGATTAACCAGCCTGTTTACATATACTGTTATAGTATTAGGCCGACCGAATTTTATTACACATTATTTATGCGCGGCACTCTGTTTGTCGTTCGATAGCCTTATGGATTTGGTTTTTGTAGAAACGTCGAAGAGGTACACCAAGTAGCGGACTAATATTGAAAGAAAATACTTTAGCTCTTCACAAAAAAAAAATGCAGGTGAATTTAATGTTAGCGATGGCTGGCTTAACCGATGGAAGAAGCGACACGGAATTCATTTTGCACATGAGAGTGGAGGAGAAGGGACAAAGTTCAAACTGAGGAATTAACTCCTGAACAAGTGTATAATATGGACCAAACCGGATTGAAAGTTAAATGTTACCAGAAACAATTTTTCTAGGCAGCCACGAAAAGTCGGCCCCTGGTTTCAAGAAAAACAAAGAGCGCATTACAGTAGCTGTTTGTTCCAATGCAGCAGGAACCCACGAAATGCCTCTTTTTATCAATGGAAAATCATCTAAGCCACGTGCGTTCAAGAACCTAAATCCGTCGTACCTTCCCGTATATTACTTACAGGTCGTGAATCGGAATTTGTTCCAAAGGAAAAAAGCATTTAAATAGCATAAACATGTTTATTAAAGCAGTGCTACTTTTGGACAATGTACCAACTCATCCTCAAAATTTCACCTGCGATACAGCTGACATAAAAATAATTTACCTTCCCCCTAATATTACCAGTTTAGTGCAACCAATAGACCATGGGGCGATTGAAAGCTAGAAAAAACGATACAAACGTAAACTTGTTTCCGAAATTTTGCAACGTTCAGAGTGTGAAGACAATGCCTTCTGGAAATCGGCAAACAAATCAACATTAAGGATCTGATCTACATGTTAGCTACAGCTTTTCAAGAATGGCGTCCTCCATTTTCATAAAGTCTTGGCGAAAACTCTGACCAGACATCGAAAAACTTGTTGAAAATGCAAATTTTTCAAAGGGTGAAGAGGTGGAAAACAAAGCCATTATTTAAAAGTTATCGGGCAACGAAACAATGCAGTCAGAAAATATAGAGAATTGGATGAAAAAAATTGATGAGAATCTTGAGAACGACTTTTTGAACGATGATGAAATCATAGCTTTAACAACCATAGAATATGAAAAGAATAATGATGGTGAACGTGGTGACGTCGAAGAGGGGAAACGATTTCTCAAGATGAAGCCAGAAATGTGATGGACATAGCATTAAAATATATTTAGCAGTAAAGTGAGTCAACAGCCCTAGACGCCTTGGTCATGAAAAATTGGAGGGACTTCGCATTCAAAAACTCACTGCAGGTAAAGAAACAGAAGAAGATTACAGACCTCTTCCAAAAATAACTGTATTCAATAATATGTAAACTTGTTCTAAAAACTGCAAATAATGTAATATTTATGTAGGTAGACTCAAATCTACGAATAAATACTTCTTTAAAAGAAAGCTTAATTCTAGTATGTAGTGGAATAATACTTTGGTGATATTGTGAACTACTAAACACATTTAAACTACTAACTAAGTATCATCCTGGCCTAAGTTTGCAACTTGAGCTTGGAAAATATTATGTACAGGGTTATTCATTATATTTTGACACCCACCTGCAGCCGTAATTGAAGGTAATACAAAAAAAACTTAAATTCAAAAGTTGTATGGTTTTTAATATATTATCTTTTAGAAATGTCAAAAGAAAAAAAATGCCTGTCAAATGTCAAAAAACCGCATAAACTTAATTTTTTTTTAAATGGTACACCCTGTATATTATTACATATTTTGATTGTGCGAAAAAGTGTAGACA
>MU182327.1:0-73816 GCA_016904865.1 Pissodes strobi
AACTTTGTTTTACATGGGAATAAATAAACGATTATCTATCTATCTATCTATTGTCAAAAACGGAATTCGAGCTCAGATTCGCTTACCAACGCCTTTTGGTGAAAAGTTTATGCTCGACGAGCTAATTTATTCAAGCTACAGTCTAGAGAATCTTGAATTTATTTCGCAGTATTTATTAGTTTTATGGAAATTTGGCAATATGAACATAAACTTAATATTTCAGGAACTTCGTTCTCAGTGAGCTGTTTTACGGAAGTTCTCCTTTTGTGTACATAATTTAAAATATTTGAAATCAGAAAAACTTCAAGTCGATACTAAATCCTTCCATACTCGGAAGGAAAGTGCTTTTTTATGTTCGACATACACACACACAAAAGGAAAATCCTATGCCACTCAATGAACGGTGCGTGTGCGGGAAAAAAGGTAGGCGTTGGACTTGAAGCGCTGTAGGTTGTAATTTTCGGGAAAGACTTTACTCGAATCCATTCCAGAGCGAGGCAGCCCTCTAAATAAAAGGGTCCCGCAACAGGGACGTCCTAGGTGTTCGCAACTGAATCGTATGTTGATGCGCAGCTTCTGCCTGATGGGTGTTCTGGTGGAATCATAAGTGCCAGCTCGTTCCAACACCTTCCTTAGTAGTATCAATAGTAAAGAGATAGGGTCGCCACTTATCTTCGATGTTCAAGGCTATCAAGGGCTTTAGTCAACTCTGGCTCATCCACAAGATGGACTGCTCTCCTCTGTACGGAGTCCAGTATATTTAGTATATTCGGCAAGTGTGTGGGTGCCGAGCCCCACACAGGGGAACAGTATTCTAGAGATGGTCTTATCTGAGGTGTATATAACTTTTTTGCTCTATAGAGTGCTTCTAGCTATGCTGCTGCTGCCTTGGCGATTTTGTGGCGTGATTATACCAAATCATGCTGTTTTCTACGTCGATTCCCAGCAAGCTTATGAATAAGGCCAGAGGCAGTGTTTGTCCTGTCATTTATAAGTCAGGCCCTGCGGTGTTTGCTTTTATTGAGAAGACAGCTGCTTGAGTCTTTCCTGCGTTCAACTGGACATTATCTTACTCACTTCATTCCACGTGTAGACATGAAAACCATAGGAAACGTTACAAATAACCTATATGCCCAGTTTCGTCTCAGAGCTTTGTATGGTTCATAACCATCCGACTACGAGCAGATATATGGTTCTATAGTAGTGATCATCAACCGGTAGCTGACATAGGCAATTCTGGTGGCTCACAACAAATTTAAAATTTTAAAAATACAAAAGTAAAACCATAGAAGCTTCCGTAAAGTTCACAAATTTTCATAATAAAACAAGCAGCGGCAATACTGCGGTGAACGATCTGGTGCCAACGTCACCATACTAGAATCGGCTGGAACTTACCAGTGCTCAAGTATTCGAGAACCATCTGGGTTGATCTGAAGTAATCCAAACTAACGCAAACTCAAGGGCGCGTAATCAACGTCCAGCAGTTGGGTTAGTAGACAAGTAGAGAGCAATAAAAGATATTATGGCAAGCAGCAACCATTTTCATTCCAAATGGGAAGAGCAATAATTCTTTACAGAAGTTAAGGGTAAAAATGTATGCTCTTTTTGTTTCTAAAAAAAGAAACATTGAGAGGCATCATAAAACTGAACATTCAAATTTTGAAAAATTAATCCCATTACAATCTGCCACCAGAAAGGAAAAACTGAAACAATTAAAAGACAGTCAATATTTTTAAAAACAGTTGACCAAGATAAAACTGACGCATTAAACGGTGGGTCCCAGGTAATTGCGTAATTGCACAAAAGAAGAAACCCTACGAAGATGGGAAATGATAAAACGGGCGCTTCTTGATGCTGTTGATTCGTTATTTCCCGACTTTCGAAATAAAAACTAAAAGAAATTAGTTTCAGCAATAAAATCTATGCAACTTTTTGCTAATACAGTGACGGAACGAGTAGAAGTAATGAGCAATGATATTTTTTTACAGTTAGACAACTATGTTTATTATTCAGTGCAACTGGATGAATCAACGAATGGGGTTGACACCTCCCAAGTGGCCGTGTTCGTCAGAGAGGCTTTTGGTGATTTTACGACAAATAGAAAGATATCTTGAAGTTTATTACACTAAAGGAAGGGGAGGGGAGGGGCAAGAATTATTTCCTTATATCAAAAATATTATTTTATTTGAGAAAATTCTGATATCGAAAATGGTAGGCTTGACAAACGATGACGCTCCAGTTATGGTGGGTTGTGATAAGGGCTGTGGCATTATGCCGTAAAAATATAAGTTTTTCGAATTTTGCAACTGATTTTGACATTAGCAAACATTTTGTGAATATTTTCTGAATCAGCGTTATGAAATTGATAGTAAAAATTGTGAACAAGATTAGAGCCCACAAGAGTTACAAAGGAGATCGTTCCAAACTTTGGCAGACAAAATTGACTGTTAATACGGACTTCTTCACTCTGAAGTTCGATGGTTAAGTAGATTACGAGTGCTGAAACTTTCCAATAATGACTTATTTGCCATAATTTTAATTTTTAATCAAGGCGATGAAACGATTCCGACGCTGGAAAACTCAATCCGGTGGCGTTATGTCGTAAAGATGCAAATTTGTCGCAATTTCTCACTTAACACTGATTATTCATCAGCAAACATTATATCAAAATTTTCTATAATAAATCAACCTTATGAAATTGCTAGTTAAAATTGCGGACAAGATTAGAGCTCAAGCGTTACAAAGCAGGTCATTCAAAACATTGGCCAAAGACATTCACTATCAATACGGGGAGCTACTTTTTCACTCTGAAGTCCGATGGGTGAGTAGAGAACGAGCGCTGAAATGTTTCAATGATGTCCTATCTGCCATAGCGCAATTTTTCCAAGGCGATGAACCGATTCTGAAACTGGAAAATTAAATCTGGCTTAGAGTTTTAGTTTCCTTGTAGACATTACAGAAGGAATTAAATAGACGCTATTAATGGTGAACGAAATCACAATCGATGACTTTGTCCTTAATCAAAGAAGCGATACGTTTGATTTGGAAAGTATAGCAATAGATTTTGCAGATGACATTGACCTTGAAGCAAACGTAATAGTGGAACGAGGCAGTGAAGATTACTGGCAGTCATTCGTGAAGAGGAACATAGAAAAAACACAAAAGCAGTTCTTTGGAAAGAAGGTGTTTTTCATACGACTCGATTGAACACATTTGAGGCTGAGGCAGGACCAAATTTTTTAGACATTATAGAAACGCCCAGCAACGTGTTTAGTGTCTAGTCTCCGAACAGCCTCCTTTGTGATAATGTTTTCAGTCAAAGTTTTGCATATTAGAAGAAAATTGTGAAAGCAATAACTTTATTCCGACAATTGAAAAATAAAATCAGTCTTGGGTGTAAGTGTAAATATGCTAATGATTATGAAAAAATGCTAAGCTATAAAGATTATTGGTCATCTAGAGATGAATTTTGAGACCATTTTATGAGCTATGTGCTATAATCATGCATAACAGATTTACGTGGCTTCTAAGTAATATCCACATAAACTTTGACAAATTATATAAAATAACTTTTACTTTCGAAATTCTCAGAAACATTTCACCTTGCTCTCAATCCTAACAAGTTTGAATCAGTTGATGAATCGACGATAAGGCAATATATGCCAATGAATCCTACGAAAGGGGAGGCAAGTATTGAGTGAGAGTTGACTACAATACGGGGTGTTATTTAAGTATAGGTGTCTAAACTTCAACAGGTGACTCTTTGAGTGATTTTAATACAAAAAGGTTATATATAAACCTAAGTTAGGAAATACACTGTTTACAAGATACACTTTAAAAAAAATCGTTTGGCGGTAGTATTTATTGTAGCAAGGGGCTAATTTAGGCCTAATTGGATTAATTATAATTAAGTCCAGTGGCTCCAGTGGCGTCCCGGAAGCTTATTTATATCGAGCGTACGAGGTCGGAAATTTTATAGCGCGACTGTAATATAAATTGTGCAGGCTATTCATATTTTGTGTTAGTTCCATAACGAGCGAAGCGAGTGGAGGGCTATGCATGAAGTGTTTAAATAATTGAAGATAAAACGTAACAGGGGTGTTCTAGCTAACATGTATATTATAGTTACCTTATGACAAGGTGCGATCCTGTACGCTCGATATGAATATGCGTCCCGGAAGCCAATCTTCTGGATATTTTTGATAAAAAATTTTAAGCCACTCACTTTTTTAAAAATTCAATTTTTTTCCAATTTACCAACTAAAAATACAACTTTGCTATTCCTTGTATTACCTTTGTATCTTACTTAGTTTTTGAGAAAAAGATCTAAATGACTTTTTTGTGATAGTCTAGGGACTTGCAATAATGGTTTTTATTTTTTTTTCCTAAAAAGTAAGCAAGATACGGAAATAATTGCAGGGATAAAAAAGTTGTATTTTTAGTTCCTTAATCCGAAATAAACACCAAAATTAGAAAGAAATCAGTGGCGTACGCTATCCTCTTTTTCTTGAATTTGAACACTCTGTATTTTGGAAACAAGGCAATTCCGGACCTATGTTTATAAAAACTTTTCATTTTAAAATCACTCAAAGAGTCACCTTCTGAAGTTTGGCCACATAGTTAAATACCACCCTGTATAAGAGATTTTCAACTGGAAAGTTTATTATGATGTCGTTGAAAAACACTTGGGTCACTGCATAATTTGACTAGAACATTAGTCGGTAAACACCACAAAGTATTTGCGAGTCTTTCTTGGTGATAGAATTTATGGCGGCGGAACGATTCATAAGGGAAGGAAGAATTCTATGGTTCTGAGACTTATAAAATAAATAAGTTAATGAAACGGCGAGTTATAGATGGGGGAGCGTCTATAGATTCAGTGTAATGGATGTATCGTAAAACTGTTTTGCTTTTAAGAAACCATTACGACCAGTCTATTATGGAAGTAGCCTTAAAAAAACAAGAAATGGTGCAACCGAGAATATTCCATGCCCCGTCATGATAAAGTCTATGATAAGCAAATGTCTTACGCTGATAGATCGATTTAACATGCAGAATGGTAGCACCGAATCTTTTCATATTTTATCGATGCATCAATTCCAAAAGTAATTCGTTGAAACAGTTTGATGCTCGAAGATTTATAATTGCTATTTCACTTTACTAAAAAGCATCAATATTTTAACGTTCCAGAGCAAAATGTAAAAACTAATATTACCCTTAAGGTATGCTATACTTAGTACCCAAATTTGTCTGTTAAATGTGAATCGTTAAAATGTGCTAGTTGTAGTAATGCGAAAGGTGTCCATCGAACCATCTAGAAATGCTCTACATGCGACGTCGCGTCGGTTTATACCTAAATAAAGACAGAAATAGTTTCTCTTTGTTCTACTGGTTACTATTAATAACAAAATTTTGTAGAATAATTCAGCACTACAAAAGCTAGAATACAAATATATCATAATCAAATTAGCTCTTACGCTTTATTGAGACTGACTCTGGCCTCATCCATAAGCTTGTTCGGCATACACGTAGAAAACAACATGTCTTAGCATACTCACGTCACCAAAATCGACAAAGCAGACATTTAACTGATGAGACCCGGAAAGTTCTAAAGCTTCCATAATGCACCCTAAACATCGTTGGGTTAAGGTGAAACCCGAATCCCAGTTTACTGCTTCGGATTCGCTTGACAAAAGCAAATGAACTTTTGGGATTTCGCAAATTTCCACGAATTTTGTGGCGCGTTTGACCCCTTTGTTCAAAAGCAAAAGTCTGGAAATCCAAAGAAGCAAAAGTATTCTTTGGTTCGAAAACCTGTTATGTTTGGAGCTTGTTTCGACTTCGGTTCGACTTCTGCAGTCAGGGAAAGTACCCTGAGACAAATTGGAATTTTTCTGTTTTAGTAGTAAATCTACAGAAAGTTTTGAGCAAAGACAATAGTCAAAAGTCCATAGCACAAAAGAAAAATTCGAGCGACTTTTGTCTTTTGTGCTATGCACTTTTGACTTTTTTTTGCTCAAAACTTTCTACAAATATATCAATTTAGTAGATATGTATATACTTATGTTTTGAAAATTTCAAATAATTAAATCGGTATTAGATCAGGTGATCCTCCAGGCCATCCAATAATGACTTGTCTTCATACGAGCTATGTTGCTTAAAACTCTATGCTTTTGGAAGATATGTCTACTACTATTAGTCTTGGGATACTGATAAATGTGATTGATTTTGACCTAAACACATTCGCCGTACCGTATTGTTAAGCAAATAAACAGCATACGAACTACCAACAGCACTGCTTTTATGGCTTTCCAATTTCTTAAGTATATGAGTAGATATCGATGGACATCTCTCGAAGGAATTTGAAATCAATGCCGGAGTTCCTCAAGGGTATATATTATCTCCCACACTGTTTATGATCTATATTAACGATCTCTTAGACAGAACAAATCATTTTATTTACAGACGACAGCACTTCTATATCCTCATTCATGTCGCGGACTCCAATGACTGCTGCTCGTCCTCAGCGCGAGCAAGAAAATCAGATTGTTGCCATCACTGAGGATATGAACGCCATCGTGGAATGCGGTGCGGAAAAGAATGTCCAGTTCAACGCAGGAAAGACTCAAGCAGCTGTCTTCTCAAAAAAAGCAAACACCGCAGGACATGACTTATCAATGACAGGACAAACACTGACTCTGGCCTCATCCATAAGCTTGTTGGGCATCAACGTAGAAAACAATATGTATTAGCATATTAGCGTCACCAAAATCGAGAAGGCAGCACCACAAAAGCTTGGATCACTCTGTATAGCAAAAAGTTGTATACACTTCATCAGCTCTTAATGCTCTATAAGTCCCAGATAGGACCATCTCTGGAATACTGTTCCCGTGTGTGGAGTGGCACGAAAACACTTGCTAAAGATATTGGATTCCATACAGAGGAGAGCAGTCCTTCTTGTGGATGACCTAAAGCTCTTGATAACTTTGAACATCGAAGAAAAGTGGCGGACCTATCTTTTTACTATCGATCTTACTGTAGAAGGTGTTCGAACGAGCTAACACTTATGATTCTGTCGAGAATTGTGCCACATACAGTGGCGGATTTGCAGTCTCGGCCGCCCTAGGCCCCAAGCTATCAGCCGCCCCTTTCTCATCATCCATCATATAGACTACATTACTTTATTGCCAACTTAAAATCTGGCCGCTCTAGGCGCGAGCCTACCGGGCCTTAGGGTAAATCCGCCACTGGCCACATAGACACACTCATGAGACACAACGGACTCATCAACATACAATTCAGTTGTGAACACCTAGGACGTCGCTGTTGCGGAACTCCTTTGTCTAGAGGACTGCCTCGCTCTGGAATAGACTTGCGAGTTGCGAGTAACGTCTTTCCCGAAAACTACAACCTACAGCGCTTCATGTCCAACGTCCACCATCTTCTCCGCACACGCATCGCTCGCTGATTGGTAGTTATAGTATTTTCGTTTTGTGTCTGCGCCGATCATAAAAAATATATTTTTTTCAAAGACCATTCAAAAATAAATGTAGATTGCTATAAATAATTCTCAACAATTCAAACTCATTTATTAGACGTGCATATGCCCATGTTTTAAAAAAATAATCAATCGGCATTAAATCAAGTGGCTCTGCAGGCCATCCGGTAATGACTTGCCTTCATAGGATCTATCTTGCTCAAAGACTAATTATTTGTGAGGAAGTTTGGAGTATTATTAATTTTGGGATATTGATAGTGTGATTGATTTCGAGCTATACACATTCGCCATACCATCATATTGATGCATAATTTTATTTTAGGACAAATGTGTATTTTTACAATTTTATTAATAAATATACGTATATTTTCTTAAATATTTTTAATTTATACTTTTTTGCCTTCTTCAAGTGGTAGAATAATACGCTCCGAATTAGTGGAGTAAAATACAAATAAAAAGTCGCTTCCTTCTTCAAATATATTTTTTTGAGATATAACCAGTTCAGACCATTAAAATATGTTTACCTATGTTCCTGGCTATATGAAATGGGTGATTACGACTTTTTTTACTGGTTCAGACTTTTTTTATAGCTAAAAAAGTCGAAAATTGTAATAAAACAATTTTCCCACTTTTTTATACATAACACCTCATAACTCTGAAAATACTTTGTATAATAAAATAATTTTTCTTGAGAGGATAAATAACATTTAAGCAAATACCACAGTCATAATATTCATATTATTGGATTTTGTTCTTATTTTTTTTTAATGGTATATAAACTTGAATGTTTATATTTTGAATAAGCTGCTTTTCGACCAGCGAAAAACTTTTATTTGTAACATTTTCTAGGTGTCACCGGCGTAAAAGTTTTAACTAAAACTACAAAGAAGTTAAAAAAAAACCGCAATCAATTATCATGTATATTTTTTGAAATATTTATTGTTATTCATGCGCGGCGACTGCAGAGCCGGGCGCCCGGCCGGGCCGTGACGCCAACCAGAGCTGAAACATACATTGCGTTTTATCGGGAGCGTTTTAACGGGTCCTGTTTGGCGGGATAAGGACAACCTATAATTTTAAATCGGACAGTCTACACATAACGCGGCGATAACATGTGGCCGCCAAACAGGACCCTTTAAAACGCTCCCGCTAAAACGCAATGTATATTTCAGCACTTATACGCGCATTAGGTTTTGGGTTTATGTGTTTTGTCTAGCACAGACTAGCTTTGTCATGCTTTCAAGAGCTAGACCTGTCAGATATATTAACGCACGAATTAACATTGGTTTCACTATCTTTATTTCACGAGGATGGTACGATAAGAAAGGCGGCAAAATCTGATTTAGCAAGAAAAATAGAAAGTTTTGCACCAAACATAACCGAACGTTCGTAGATTCAATTATTACTGACGAAATGGTATCTGGTCGGGATAAACAAGTGCTTTTATTATTGTTTAATACCATAAAGACGGGTGTGGTATCTTAATTAACCTCTTTTAATGGACAGTATAACATAGGATGGTGAGATAAATTGAAACATGTATTCGGTATTGATATAATTTTATAATGCAGGTGTAAATTGCATTTAAATATAATGGAGATAAATAAACAGTGTTCTCTATGTTAAATAGAAATTATATATACAGTTCTTAGAATAGTTGCAGGCATTCGTCTTCGTCCATTCAAACATAAAACTAATATTACAAAAGGTTTCTTAAAATTAGAAATGTCTACTGTAGAGTCTTGATTGTTTGATTTAAAAATGAGTTTTTATCTCTCTTATTTTAATACTTCGTTATCCAACTTAGCAACTTTCACACAGCATACCTTTTCACTTTGACTGCTTTATCTGCCTTGCTTTACAGGAATTCGATCAGGAATGTCAGTCCGCCTTCCGCCATTTTATGTTCCAATTTCCGAAGGGGATGCTATCGTTTCTGGCTTCGAAGAATTGCTTTAAAAAGGCCCAAAAGGAGGTCTTTGTCCAACCTTGGACAAAGATAACTGAGTTGCACGAAATATTCTCTAATATTTGTGCATACAATAGAAATTGCCCAAAAAGGAATTTGACCTTTTGGCGCGAGGAGGCACACGGTGGCACGACCGATCCAGCAACGTGGAGTGTTTGCACAGCACCAGTGTTGCCGCTGGCAGAAAATGAAATTATGTGATGGCTAAGCCAAAATTATCAGATTTTGATGTAAATTATGTTAAAACCTGAAGCTGGCGGGACCAGCAAAATATAACTTCTGATTCGCCGTGAGGTTCGTTTTTTTGGAACCATCCGCCGAGTCCTCCCGCCTAACGAGTCCTGGGCTTGCGCGCGCATCACATTGTTTACATCTGTATTTTTTTCACTTCACGCAAAAAAAACAAGTCTTGCCACTGGATTCGAAGCCTTGTCACAAACACAGCATTTAACCACTGCACCAAGAGATCCGCTGGAAGCTTCCTTGGTCCATAAAGACATCTGTCAGCAATGTATTTATGATGCGCGCGCAAGCCCAGTACTCTGCAGGCCGGAGGACTTAGGCAGATACCTAAAAAAAGGTTTGCGATTCGCCGTTTATTAAAAATTTAAAATTTTGCTCTTACTTACGCCATGAACAAAGAGATGGCGCCGAAAACAAAGCGATGGTACAGTGGCTTTGGAGATCTTGTAGCCTGTAGCGATACCTCCTAAGGTATTGACTGTAGCCGATCTTAAAGTTTTAAAGTCACTGAATAGGTATCCACCAAAAAATCATTGCGAGCAAACGTTTGCAGTTCTATTATTGACAATCGTCTCCACCAGCCAATGATTCGCAAACAACTGTACCCAAAAAAGCAAAGCGCTCATACAAGCAACAAATCCCTTTGATGTACCGACAGCGCAAATGTTTGCTAATGCGCGTGATAAACGTTTCCACCAAACAAACATGGAGTTTGCAAACAATCGCAAAATTCGCAAACGTTTTATGCGCTTGGTGGATACGCACCTTTAGATGTCTCCCATTCGAATCGGTGGTTACAGTGGCTCCATCTTGTATAGAACTACTGTATTGGTGGTTTTCTACTGCCTCCCTCTATTTTCAAGTAATAAAAGCTAGGGAAACAGTTAGAGAATATTTATACGAGATGGGGTCTTTTAAATATTTTAAATCTTATAGAGCCTTTTTCTATAAGGCTACTATATTAAATATCAAATTATATTATTGGCGGAATAAATTATTGTCTGTTAAAATTATGTTAAAATTGCTAATTATGCCATCTTCAAATTTTGTATCAGACTGCTGGCAAAATTATGTTAAAATCTGATAATTATGTGACAACTGGCAACACTGCACAGCACTAACTTGAATTTGTCTTCGAGCTGATCGACTCCTGGCGCCAGACCAAATAAAAAGTGGGGGGTTGGCGCTTTGCCGAATTCATTTGATATTACAAGGGTAGAAGCTGTTTTCTTTCTTTATTTGACAGACTGATTGTTCACAAGGCTGACGAAGACAAAAATACATTGACTTTAAAACGATTACAAACGTTTTCCATTACTAGTGAAAGTTGGCTGTATTGTAATCTGTTATATTGACAGCACTGCTGTACAGGTTCGAACTAAAGGATCGTCCGTCTAGGGTTGGACTAAGGGGTTTTGAAGAACGTGACATTTGCTGATTTAAATGTACAAATTGGGTTGCACCCGGGGTGAAATAAATCTATTTTGTGTTTAATTATGGCTCATTCATTCTACATACCTACAGGGTGTTATCACCAAACTATACGGTGAAAAACGATAGTTTCTACACGTGTTGGGGTGTTTCCCCAACAGTATATGTGCAAGAATTAGTTGCTGCTTCATTCATTACTTTTAGTGACCTTGCAGAAATATCTCTTACTAAAATTTTAAGGGAAGAACGAACACACAAAGCTAAATTGATAAATTTGGTGTTTGATACTTACTCATCAAATTCATTAAAAAATGCCGAAAGAAAAAGACGTGGAGATTTTACTGCGGATTTTAAAGTATCCGGTGCTCGAATAGTTTCGAAATTTAAGTCTTCTTCAAATAAGCAACCATTATTAAATTATTTAACCAATTATTTTCTGGAAAAGGGACCATCTATACTTGATAATGAGGAAGAAATAATAATAGCAGGAGGATTTAAAAATACTGAAAGTTGTTTTCTGATAACCAGAAACGGTAATACGCAAAGTTTAGAAAAATTAAATGGTAACCAAAAAGAAGCAGATACCAGAATAATACTTCACGTCTTAAATGATCTTCCGAGTTGCAATTCGATTTATTAAAATCAGTAAATACTTATATTTTCATTTTGCTAATTCAATATTACTGTATGATTTCTGATATGACCGGACATAACGTATTCATGCAATTGGGCCGCAGTATATATACAAGTACGCACTTTGTGTCTTTGTCCCAAATTGTAGCAAATATTGGACAAAAAGTTTGTAAAATATTATTAGCCGTTCACTGTGTTACTGGTTGCGATACAACGAATGCATTTTACAAAATAGGAAAAAAAATGGCTTTTGATGTTTTGGATGCGACAAGTTTGGAAGACCTCGAGAAGCTTCCAGAACTTTCTGAAAAAGACGCTATTGATGTATGTCAGCAATATATTCTGTTTTTGTATAAGAAGAATGTGCCAGGAATTCGTAACCTTAACGAATTACGTTATAAGTTAACACGAACTACAAATCGGCCAGCATCAGAATTACCTCCGACGGATGAGGCATTCCAACATCTAAAAAGGTAAACTCTGAAATGTCTATAATTTTTGTATTATTTTTAAGTATAACTAATAGTTTAAAATGCTTATTTTAGATGTACAGGGTGTCCCAAATTCAAGCCACAGCATTGGGATCTCGGGAACTAGAAGAGTTACGAGGTCGGTTAAATGAAGGCAAAGTTGCGCGATTTGATGCTGATCAAAATGTCACCTTACAAGTTTAAACGTTCCGAACACTTCCGAAGATTTTTGGAAAAACCGAATATTGGCGATTTAATTATTTTTTTTTGCGTTTATTTGAATAGATATAACAAAACAAATTTCACATCCTCATTGTTACTTTTTCTGTTCTACAAGATTGTGTTATCAGATTTTCAAGCCGACGATTTGTCTTTGAGCTGTCATCATCAACTTTGCTTTTTTAATACGGCCCTGGATTTTTATTACGGATTTTAAGAGCTTCTAAGGTCCCAAAATCAATGAAGAACGCACTTATTCGAAAAATTCATATTAATGGCATTTTTCATAAGAACACATGTGTTGGCGAGTGCCAGAAAACAGATTTTTGGTAAGATCTTAACATTCAAAAATCATTAAAATGATTTTTTCGAAAAAGTGCGATGCAACAATAAGAATGTAAAATTTATTATTTGTTCCAAATCTAATCCCACACAACTATTTACTTGGGTAAACTGCTAAAAATATAGCCTAGAGCTTATGGTTCGAGGGTTGACACTTTAATAATTATATTAATTATTAACCATTTCTTATGTTAGTTTTTAAGCTTTCTTTATGCAAAGCGTATTAACCATTTCTTATATTAGTTTTTAAGCTTTCTTTATGCAAAGCGTTAATGCGTAAAAGGTTTTTGTTTTAATCCTATTAAAAATATATTTTCTGTCTCTCTCTAACACATGAGTTCTTATGGAATATGTCACTAATATGAATTTTTCCAATGAGTGCGATACATCATTGGTTTTGAGACCTTAGAAGCTCTTAAAATCCGTAATAAAAAATCCAGGGCCGTATTTAAAAAAAACAGAGTTGATGATGGCGGCTCAAAGACGAAACGTCGGCTTGAAAATTTGATGACACCATCTTGAAGAACAGGAAAAGTAGCAATGAGAATGTGAAATTTATTTTGTTATATCTATTCAAATAGAGTCATAAAAAATTAAAACGAAATCGCGAATATTTGGTTTTTCCAAAAATCTTCGGAAGTATTCGGAATTTTCAAACTTGTAAGGTGGCATTTTGATCAGCATCAAACTGCGCAACTTTGCCTCCATTTAACCGACCTCGTATCTGTTCTAGTTTCCGAGATCCCAATGACGAGGCTCGAATTTGGGACACCCTGTATATATCAGTTAAAAATTGTAGTAAACAAAGTGACATTCGAGAATCCCAGTAACTATGGATAGACTTTTGAAAATGAATCACGGGCCCCAATTTTCTCAATAGAGGATCCAGTACCAGATGTTGTGGGAAAAACTCTATTATTTTGGTGTTCTGATAAAAATTGTAATAATAATAGGTGCTCTTGTGTTTCACAAGGACTTAAGTGTTGCAGCGACTGCAAATATGCGTGCGATAATGGACTACTTACTGCCAAAGAATGCTCGTCCCGTCCGATTCTGAAGTTGAAGATTTTTACTAAATTATATTTAATTTTTTTTTTTCATATTTATTAAACGATTTTTTTTTTCATATATGTTCTGATACATGTTGAGGTAGTCGAATAACATAAAAAATTATTATTGTGTTTATATTGAAACTGTACAGTTAAGGTACTATATAAAATTGCTTAATTTTCAATAACATTGTTATATGGCAATAGACATTTCACTATAACTATATACATATATTTTGTTTAAAACATTACTTACAATGAAGCAAAGATGAAACAAGAAATACAATATCGCCAATTAACATGATATCAATGGTCGAAAAGTAGCTTATTCAAAATATAAACTTTCAAGTTCATATACCATTAAAAAAAATGATAATAAAAATCAATGAAAACATTAGGACTGTTGTCTTCGCTTAAATGTTATATATCATCTCAAGAAAAATTATTTTAATATACAGAGTATTTCCAGAGTTATGAGGTGTTATGTATAAAAAAGAGGGCAAACTGATTTATTAAAATTTTCGACGTTTTTAGCTATAAAAAAAAGTCTGAACCTATAAAAAAAAGTCGTAATCACCCATTTCATATAGCCAGGAACATATGTAATCATATTTTAATGGTCTGAACTGGTTATACCTCAAACACATTTTTTGACTACTTTTCTTCGGTATTTTACTCCGCATGGCGATGTCCATATATTCATCCAGTCAATAAAAAGAATGGCTCCAGAGGACTTTCTTAATATTGATTAAAATTATTTAACGATTTCAAGCTCTTAGATAGGACATCATATAGAAATATATAAAGAGAATTATCAAGACATTTCTTATATTTAAAGCTGGTAGTATAAGTATAGGGTAGATAGTCAGAGCAAAAGTGTATACATTTTGCCATATTTTATAACATACTTGGCCATCCGAAATTAATCCGTCCTTTCATTAGAATAAACGATCAAAGTAACATAAATAAAATATTAGATCTTGATACACAGTTAAGATTAAAATCGTGATTTTAGCAGCTTTGCAAAAAATATCTTTTATTGCTAGGCTATTTCTAATATTATTAAAAACTCAACTCGCTTAACAGTAAAGGACCGTTGACATAATAGCCTCTAAGTTTCTTTAATTTAGATACATTATTTTATTGTGTAATAAAGTTTATTACTCTGACACTCTAGCTTGATTGCTGATATTTTTTCATTAAAGTAATTAAATATTTTAACAATAAAATAAATAATTTAGTTCAACATTGCAAAAAATCAGGCTAATCACATTGGGCAGAATGCCCTTTGTTTCTCCAAACTTGTACAGAATCAGTCAAAAATCCCCTTTTTATGTCCATGTATATTTGCTGGGACCTTAAATATAATCAAATATTCTATTACGTGCTTTAATTACATGCAATATGGAAAACCTGCATCTATTTTATTTGCATTAAACAATATTAAAACACATTGAAACTCAAGAAAAAATAATAAGCTTGCGCGTTCTGTACCGACGAACAGGTAAAGCATCGCGACGCTTTAGTATAGCACGGGCTACGGACCGAAATAAATACGCGGCTTCGGACGTATAGTGACGCCAACGCGAGTTTTTAGTGAGTTTAAATTTGAATGCGACGAGATGCCTTAGGTAGGAAAAGTTTTTCTAGGTGATGTTACGTACACTATTTCTGAAGTTATATTTAAATGCGATAAAAAAAATAGGTACGGCCTAAGAGGAGACTTAAATATTAGCCCGCATTAAAATAAAAATTTCATGAAATAATACAGAGTCCATTAGATAACTTTGGCATACTTTTAGAATCAAAATTGATGATTAATATATTCATAACGTATGTGTCCTAGAATAAATCAAATAGATTTTAATTTGACTTAAAATTTACTAACGCATTATACCACATTATTAACGTTGCTATGCTACTTCTAAATTTGTTAAGGTTAATTCTCATATTGATAGCTTTCTAACAGAATTAGTTCATTAATTCCTTTCCTGGGAAACTGTTGTCATATATATTTTATCCTAAACGTATAAAAGTCTAAATGTAAGTTCTCAAACATTACGCCTGACACAGGAAAAACACTTTACTTTATTAATTTCATCCAATTTATACAAGCCGGCAAAGCTTAAATGGCAAATGGCAAAGCGATCGGTGGACGTCCGGTACTTAGTAATTTGCCATACTGGTGAACACAATGCCAATGCGGTCAATAAAATGTGAGCTTCTAGTAAACTGAAATTTGATACGAAGGGACGTCTTTTGTTGGTAAAAATTCTTCCTCGTACCTACATAATTAAATATCATCGAGATTGAAAAACATCGAATGGTTTCTATATATATTATTTGGCGCCTTCATACTTTTAGAATTAAAAAGTAATTACTTAGTTGGTATAAAATAAAGCCAATCGATTAATTTTATATCAAACCACCAGAAATAATTTTAAAATCGCACACCATTTTTGATGAGTTTTATAACTGACTTTCCCAAGGCCAGATGATTTTTGGATATAATATTCAAACTGTGAAAAATGATCTTAGTTAGAATAGCTTGGGTGAGTTTTATGCCTTATTTTCAGACAGATTTTTATTTCTAATTCTCTACTTTTGTAATATTGGTCTATTAACAAGTCCATTAGGGGCGGGGGCTGGTTAACGCTAACCCCCGAAGTTGATTTTTGTTTTCCTAAAACGCTAGCAGAGTTAAGTTATAGCTAACATAACCTACCTACTACACCTAATTTTTAAGCTAGCACACCAATAGAAATACCATTATGAAATATGCAGGACGATTAATAATTTTTTTTTATTATATCAAAAATTTTAAAAGGAACTCTCATTGGATGTATCCCTTAATGTCTGTTTATTTTATGAAGTATCGCCATTTCGAAATGTATTGATATACAGGGAGCCCTACTTAAGAATTTACATTGCAGGTCCATTTTAAACCATAGGACACATAAAGTGGGTTAATCAAGGCAAAAGCTGGGCAATTAGAGGTTAAATTATGCCTTCGAAAAAAATGTTTTCCGCGTTTATTTTAAGTTCATCATGGCACTACTCGTGGTCATGTAGATGATGGAAACACACGATTGATTGACGCCAAAAGCACCGAACATTAATCAATCAATCAATCAATCAATATATGCCTTATTGTCACAGATATAAAACAATCTTAATGACAAATCTGAAAAAAAGGGTAAGAACTTAAAATTATCCCTACCAAAATGTAAATCTAAAGAAGATCCAACGGTGCTATTATGTTAATTATTATCCGAAATAACAATGAAACAAAGAAAATACAAGCTTAAAAGTATCCAGCATTAATATCACACTACAAAGGATAAAAATATAAAATACAAGTCAAAAAAGAAAAATAAACATTAACATTTAATATAAGCATTTTGAGGCATATAAATCACATATCATAACAGATATAAGATTTAAAAAATTTAAAATTTTCGCTGTAATATTCCCTTAACTCCTAGTAAGTCTTATCTGTAAGCAACTTTTAACGGATTTCTTGAATATATAAATATTTGGACAGGTCTTAATGAGAGCAGGTAGGTGATTAGAAATCCTTCTACTCTCATAAATAATAATTAATTAATAATTAGAGACGCCGAAGAAAGGACTGGCAGATACATATTTTGTTTTGTAAGCCATGCAAACCGTCTCAAGTATAAAAGGCGATGTTAATGTTAAGATGTTCTTAGATATAAAAACGGTTTGCATGGTTCTCTACGGCCGACCCTGCACAAGTACCTTACTGCACTTTTTTGCAAAACAAATGGTGTATTTAACAGATATTTGCTTGAGATGCCGCAAAACGCTATACCATATCGCAAATGAGACTCGACCAGGGAATAGTAAACGACCTTAGCAGCATCCATTCCAATCTCAGCCGACACAGTGCGCATACCAAAGCAACCAGAAGCAACCCTCTTCCCATGCGCCAAAATAACGTTGTCAAGTTTCCAATGTACCAGTTTTCTGGGTGTTAACATCGATGGCCATCTGAAATTTGACAACCATATTTTCGCGCTTGGGAAGAGGATTGTCCCAAGCGCCTAAATATGGTTGTCAAATTTCAGATGGCCATCGATGTTAACACCCAGAAAACTGGTACATGGTCTGCTCTCCAAAGGTGACTCGCCAATGGCGAAACCTTCGAGAACACACTTACATCCCACAATGTTTCCCTTGGAAACATTTAAGGAAAAAAAATCGAATCACACCAGTCTCATTGACATGGTGTCGTCGGCAAAGAGGGTGAGATGCCCCCGAACGTTGACCAGAGACAAATCGTTAATATAGAACAGGAAGAGGGGATGACCCAAAATTGAGCCCTGTTTAACCCCCACTCCATCTCTTACGACCCAGACAAAACTGAGTCAACGGCGCCTCTCTGAGTACGGCCACCAAGATATGACTGAAACCACTGCAATACCTTGCCCCTACAATTATCGTATAGTTATTGTTCGGTGCTAAAATTTAACCCAGATATTGTCACTGTCCTTTCAAAAGCCACACCTGTCCTATTGCCAACATTTTTTTTTTAAATGTATTTAGAGAAAATTATCAAATTTTCCTTCCCATGAGTCACTTAAGAGAAATTGGGAGTCTTTTTAAAAGAACAGTGGTAAAAAAGGCTACTATCATCTGGCAAATATTTTTTCGATATTGAAAACAAACCAGTATAGAAATGTCAATAAAGTATGTTTAACTATATAACACTTAAAATAAGTGTTTTATAATTCTTGAAACAAAAATAAGCAACTCTTATAATAGAGACTTTATAAACTAAGCTTTTGTGTGATACTGCTGAATACAATCCTTGAGTTGCTGAAGTTCACCAGTCCTTTTCCTTCAGCGACGTTTTTATCTCATTCAGGGGAAGTGTATTTGTTCCTTTTTTTGTATAGCTCTGTAAACAAGTTTTCTACTCATTTCAAAATTTCTTCAACATTTGAGGTAACATGAATGACATTATTCTCTTGCTTATAAATGCTTTTGGCCCTTCACACTTTTGTTGTTTTCAACGACAGTTTCTATTTCTTAAATTTTAAACAATATTGTATTTCTTTTGACCCCTTTTGAAATGTTTCTATTAAGGATTCGCAGTTAGTCTCCATTTATGATGCGCTTGAAATTTAGTTCCCATTTTTTTTTCATGGCGTCCTCACTAAACTTATCTTTGGTGTCTCATTGTTTTCGTGAATGCTTTAAAATTGTGATAATTTGTCTTTTTAATACTATCTAACACTTTTCGCAAGCTTAGCGTTATCTATAGACTATCTTTTTCTCGTATTCGCCTAGGTCTTTAACAGCGCGCACTTTTGAGGTGCTTGGTTTAGAAACATACTTGCGCTCCCTTATTTTATATTTATAGTCACCCCCGCTCTTATCATTCTGTGTATGAAAATTTATTTAATACGTATTTCCACGTTCGTTGCTTCGGCCATAACCATCTTCACCCACAGTGATCTCGGCATCAACCTCTTTGCATTCAATAATGTCATAATTTATATCCCCAGCGAACTTGTTTCCACAATGATAATTCATTAGAAAACGTTGGCATACTTTTAGAATAAAAATTGCTGTTTAATATTTTCATTACATAAGTGTCCCAGGATAAATCAGTTACATTTTAGATTTGATTAAAAACTTATTAACGTATTATGCCACAATATTAAGGCTGCTATGCTACTTCAAAATTTGTTATATGTTTGCATTCAAATTGATAACTTTCTAATCCATTTAGTTCACCAATTCCTTTTCTGGGAAAATGTTCCCTTATATTGTCAAATATAATAATTCATAAAGCTATTAACTAATTATCACCCTGTCCCAAGTTTGAACTTGAACTTGGGAATTATTTAATAAACATTAAAAGCAAACTATAAACAACGCGAGCAGTCAACGGGAGCGATTATGAACCTTAAGCATGCAATGATCAGCAATTTCTCTAATATAAATACACTGGCAAACCTTCAGTTCGTCGGACTTTTGGTCTCACCTAAACCAGCTCCAGGGTTAGTCACATGACTGCTTTTGGTTCAATCCGCTCTTTAGTTAGTCACATGATTGCTAAAGTTATAATCCTTTTCCTACCCCAAACCTAGTACTTGGTTAGCCACATCGACTGCTAAGACTAGGGGTTTCATTAAACACAGTAGAAAAGTCGAGTATGTCAAAGTTCTTCGAGTGAAGTTTCTAAGTAGTCTGTCAAGTAGTTCAAAGTGTAGTGTCCAAGTGCTCGTAGATACCTTAACATTAAATAAAACACAACACAACATAAGATAAACTATATTTACAAAGCAGTGACCAAAAAGACCTATAAACAATTCATAAAACATACCTCAAGTCGAGAAAGCATGCGCACCTTAATAATTGGGTATAGGCTAGTCTCATTAAGTTTCTGACCAGTAAACGCTGTTAAAACTCTATCGTTGGGTCTTTGACCAATACACATTGTTAATCTTTTCTCATTTAGTTTATCTAATATACTTTATTGTTTTTTTAAGTGCTTTCTTTATCTTCGCTTCTCACCTTACGTAAAGAATCCCGTACTACCATCGGAGTTATACCCCTGCACGCTGAGTAAGGCGTGGCATCGCGATTCAAACGTATGATGACAGACCGGTGGAAGCATTAAGAAAAAATTAAAAGAACTGTCATCACGAATACTCGCGACAATATTTCATCCTAACGTATAAACGTATAAATGTAAGTTCTCAAACATTAGGTCAAACACAAGAAATTCACTTTACTTTATTAACCTCATCCAATTTATGTTAGCAGGCAAAACTTAAAAGGAAAATGCTAAAGGCGTTGATTGACCTTCTGTCATAATTTACCATACTCGCGAACCAATGCGATCAATAATATGTGAGCTTTTAGTAAATTTAAATTTGATGTGGATGTACGTCTTTTGTTGATAAAAATTATTCTTCGTATCTACATGTAAGAAGACATTAAATCCCATCGAGCTTGAGCAAACTTAATATGGTTTGAATATATTGTTTTACGTATTCATAGTTTTAGAATTAAGAAGTAATTATAACTATGGAATAATTTTATTTTAAACTAACAGAAATAATTTAAAAATCACACACCTTTTCGATTATTTTTATAATTGGCTTTACTCAGGTGAGATGACTTTAGAAGATGTTATTCAAACGGTCAAAAATAATCTTAGTTGGATTAGATTGGGTGAGTTTTATGTCTACTTTTCAGACAGATTTTTATTTCTAATTCTTTACTTTTTAATAATGGGCTATTAACAAAGTCCGTTAGAAGAGGACAGATTAACGCTAACCCTTGCAGTTAGATTTTACACTTATAGGCTAGGACAGTTAAGTTATAGCAAACAAAACCTAACACATATTTTTTTAAGCTAGCACACGAATATGAAATATGCAGGGCGATTAAAACTTTAATTCTGTATTTAAAAATTCGAAATGGAACTCTCAATGCATACATTGAGATCCCTTAGTGTCTATTTAGTTTTACGAAGTACCTATTGCTTATACCTAAATATACTGATATATTGGGCAGGAAGTCCGTCCTATATAAGAATGTACACTACAGGTATATGGTGATCTAGAAGACACACAAAGTAGAATTATGTGGGTAGAATTTGGGCAATTATTAGAGGTTAAATTATATCTTTAAGAAATTTGTTTTCCGCCGTTATTTGAAGGTCATTATGGTACTAGTAATGTAGATGATGAAAACACACGATTGATTGATGCCAACTTCCGGTTTACTAAGCGTTGAAACATCAATCACTTCGATTTCCGGTAAACCCAGATATTGTCAATGTACTTTTAAAAGCCAAACCTGTCATTTTCCTAATTTTTTTTTTGAAAAATCAATTTTACCCTTAAAAAGTACTCCTAGCCATAACAAATTAATAGAAAATTATCAAATTTTCCCTCCCATGAGCCACTGGAGGGAAATTAAATGTCCTTTTAAAAGCAGAGTGGCAAAAAAGGCTACTATCATCTGACAAATATGTTTTCCGATACTGAAAAAAACCAGTATAGATATGTCAATAAACTAGCTCTTATAATAAAAATATAACTCCATCAAACTCTTAATACAAATCAACCCTTAAAATAGAAATCTTAATACATTAGGCTTTTGTGTGATACTACTGAAAATCATCCTGGGGATGTAAGGTTAGTGTTTACCAAAAAAGTTACTTTTTTTTGTGACAGAAGTTACAGCGAGTTTCCGTGTTTTGGTAAGCAACCAGGTGACCTACTCCATCATATTTTGTGCTTTTTTTGGAAGTTTACTAGTCTTCTTCCTTCAGCGACATTTTTATCACATCCAGAGTAATATGAGGCATATCCTCGGAATCTTGCTCTTTGGACATGATGTAAGATCTCAGGTGAATTGCATTTCTTTTTTATGGATATCTCTATATCTCTACTCATTTGAAAAGTTCTTCCATATTTAAAGCAATATGAAAATCATCATTTTCTAGCTCTCAAATGCTATTGTTACCAAAGGAGAAATTTGTTCGAAGGACCATCACACTTTTGTTGTTTTCAATAACATTTTCTATTTCTTAAGTTTTAAATTTTCTTATAATATCTCTCCTGACCGCTTTAGAAATGTTTCTATTTAGGATTCGCAGTTGGTTTGGTTTCATGTTGTGCTTAAAATTTAGTTCTGCTTTTTGTTTTATGATACTCTGTGTCCTCACTAATCTTATCATTTGGCTTCTCATCCTTGAAAGTTGTGCTCATTTGTCTATTTAATGCTGCGACATTTACTTCCTCATTTTTCCCAAGCTTAACTTTCTCCAGTTTACACTCTACCTGTTTCTGATATTCGCCTAGTTCTTTAACAGCAGACTACTTTTGAGGTGCTTGTTTTAGAAACCTCTTTGCCCTCCCTTGTTTATATTTATAGTCACCCTCGCTATTACCATTCTGTGGTCGGTACTGAATGAAAATTTATTTAGTATGACCATAACCATCTTCAACCTTAGCGATATCAGCATCATCCTCCTTGCATCCAAGCTTACCATTTAAGTCTCCTATAATAAGGTTGTAATGGGTTGACGTTTGTGTCATCGCCTTTTCAATGTTCTCATAAAACTTTCCAGTTCTTCGTCTGAATATGCAATTTTTAGGGCATTAACCTGGATAACTTTTAATCTGTGTTTTGAATTCAGTCTTATTACAAAATATGCTATTCTCAAGCTTGCACTATCTATATGGGCAAAAGCATACTTCTGATTTATTTTTGAATGATTCTAGCATTCTCACCGCAATGAACCGTCTGAAACTAAGATGCTTCAAGTTTCCGCCATTATATTTGTAAATACACCACGAGTTTTGTACAGACATGTCTACAAATTTACTGAAAAGAGGAAAATCGTTTTGCTTCCAATGGATGATCTATATAAAGTAATACCTAGATCTGCCCTGTCTACCTCTCCATATTTTCATTATATGTTTTGGTAATGTGTGGCTGTGTGACGAAAATAACTTTCTAGGAAAATCGTTTGACTTGGATAGGTGGAAAAACCATAGCATGGTTTGAAGCAATGTTGACAATATTGTTGTCATGCCACTTACCTACGATAATTTCTTTATCTACTGTTTAAGCATAGTCAACGTTTCCTCGTGTCTGTTTTTTGAAATCATTGGAGTACACTATTAGGCAACTCTTCGGTAAATGATTTTCTCGTATTGGTCCAAATTTCAATTCAGAAAGCAGCGGCAAAGGAGTGAATAAATTATCAAAGAAATGTGGTAACTCGTGTTATGTTCCCTCAACCTTATATTCATCTGACAGATTAGTGTTTGAGCCTTGATATGGCCACTCAATAAATCCTAGTTTGTTAGTTTCAGTTCGTTATGAACTGTTATATAATTTATTTATATCCCCAGCGAATTGTTTTACCACGAATAAACGGCCTTGTTGGATGTCTTCCATAGTAGGGCACTATCGACTCGTCTACTCTGTGATGCTCGGCTGGTGGAACCATATTTATTAAGTTTTTATGCAATAGATTAATCAAGGGTCGAAGCTTTGTAAACCTGTCATCAGCAGCAAGATTTGTATTATGTAGATTTTGCATTATGTGACGAAATCTGTTTCTTGTCATTGCGTTACATATTAACCTATTGTTAATATCAGCGAATTTCCCCAATACATTTCCCGTCGCGGAAGACAATTGAAATGACTTAGTAATAATATCCCAATAAAATAATGCATTTCATAAGTTGTTACATCCGCATCGGTGACTGGCAAGTTCATCACCCCACTTCATCATCAAAAAGTTAAAAGAAGGTTTCCATAGACGAATGTTGTTGTTTTGGTCGACAAACAGTATCCCAAACCGGTAAATCAGAAGTGATGTCATTTTTGGTCCGCGAAAATTTATTTTTTGCTTTTGCTTGCTTGGACATTTGTTTATCTTTACAAAATGAGACAACGAAAGATCATCTTCACTATCGGATTTACAATAGGACTCAAAATTGTGAAAATTTGCCTCAGCGTCAGCTCTAAGCTGTCCTCCAGGTGGGCTACTTATGTCCACGTTACCTTCATCTCCACTATCTTTATCTGTTTTGTCATTGTTATCATGTGGAAAAATTATAATTTTTCTTGGAATTAGGTCAAGATTAATACCTACATCTAGAGGTTGCAACGAATGGGAAGTGCGTGCTGATAAACAGAGTATTTCTATATTATTCACCGAAGTAAGCTCAGGGAAATCTAATGGAATGTGGGAATTGTGTCCATGCAATATTAAAAGTTTATTTATTTCTAAAGTGCTAGTTTTATTAACAAACCAGACAAGAAATTGAGCTAAGCTGCTGATGAAAGCTAGATGAAGAAGAGTTTCAAATTACCTTTTTCGGGACCCTCTTAACACCATAATAAAGATGTGAGCTTATGTAGTCTAAAAAATTGACAGAAACTCTTCTACCGTACTGTAACACATCATAATTGTGTAAGTAGCCATAGTTAGGGTTGCGACTTCCTCTGTTGCAAAGTGCTTTATGGATACCAGGCGTCGCGTCGGTCCGAAAGCCAATACCATCGCAGTTGAAGATTGCAACACGTTCTTTTAATCATTGAACCCAATGATGTTTTTCCCCCAATTAATTAAAAAAATATGAACCTAGCCCCGGAGAGACGTATTGCAATGCCCGGCTCCTGTCGTGGGGTCGTTTGAGTGCCACCCGTTCCAGCCAGCTAACCGGAAAAAGCTCGGCTGGTGTTGTACCAAGTGGCTCATAAAATTAACCGGTTCCTAATTTCGAACTATCAAAAAAAAACGAAAACAATGGCGCAATTATAACTTCTATCAAGGGAACACAATCTAAAATTTAATGAACACTATATTTGCTACTAAATCCCTTTTTTTTTGCAAACACAGCAACAATCTATCTGGAGAAAAAGGTTATATTAAAATGTGATGGAGTAGACAAAAGAATGTTAAGTGACTTAAAGTAATTAATAAAATAAACATAGTACAATATGAAGATTGTACGTACAGAGACCAATTCAGTTGGAAAACCTCGGTTCTATAGGCCTTATCACTCAATGCACTAAACTACTTATCAAAGTGATCACTTGGCGCAGACTAAGCTTCTTACAACTAGGTATGCGTGCGCTAATAGCTGCACTGATGGTGATAATAGGCTGCAATGAGCGGACACAATGATTAGATCAAAAAAAAACTTGAGAAGTTAATAAAAGCACCAGATCAGATTAAAACTATGGTTAGCTTGATTCAGATGATAAAGAGATAAAATTCAGAGCAGTTATATCTGCGGACTAATGAATGAAAAGAATGAAATTATCCGGCCAGCACTTAACTTTTAAAATGAGAAAACAATTCAAAGCAATTAAATTAACTGATCCGATAAACCAGTGAATAAATGTAAATTTAAATTAATTAAAATCCACAAAACTTATACCCAAATCCCGTCGTCGAACTCTGTCGATGGCCTCTAGTGCGGGAACCACCAGTTAAGGCCTTTCGTCAGCCTTCCAGGGAAAAAAAAAGGTTGTGGACCTGCTTCCGGCCTTTCAGAGAATAAGTTGCAGTTCTTTAACTAAAGTTTTGGCCCAGCAGAAGAAATTGGTTCATCAAGTAAACTTCTGCCCAGCAGAAGAACCCTGAATTATCCAGTACGCATTAAATGAAGCCCCCTTACTTTAATAAAAAAATCAGAGACCCCCTTACTTTAATAAATACATCTTCTTTATAAAACAAATTTTCCCAGACAAAAAAAAACCATGGACTTGCAGTGCAATAAAGCAAATAAAAGAGATATTAAGGTTCAGGTAACTTGAATATACTTCCCCATATGATCAAAATTAAAGTTGCATTAAAATAAAAATTCGGATTAGATAAAATGGAGTAGATAAGATAACATATGGGAAAAGCAAATGGCGTTATGTGCACAAAAAAAATAAAAGGTAGATAAGCAATCAATTTCATTAATTTAGGCAAAAATAGTAGCGATATTTACCTCAGACTCGGACTTGAGGGTGTATTAGAGGAGATTCGACGGTCTCGGTCTTATGGGACGAACGTGGAAGCCGCTATAAATAATGGAAATAAAAAGTTTAGCAAAATGGCGGTCACGTGCTTCATAGGCCACAGAAAAAGGAATCCAGAGAAAATGCTTACCTAGTACAGCTTGTAGAGCCCGAATAATCGGTCGTGTTAAAACACATATAGAAACGCACGATAAATCCCTTACCAAAAGGGTTGTATTATATCACAATACTTAAAACGTGCAATTTCTCGCTATACTGGCAAACGTTCCCCAGGCGAGCAAACTGGAAAAGACCTCTCCAACGTTCCGTCTTGCGTCAATTTCCCTTAAATTAAATACGGCGACACAAGTAGTAATGGGCTGAAAACTTGACGAGTGATTCGATACAAGGAATAATTCTAAGAAAATAGACGCCATAATTCTCGCTTATTATCATGATAAATGACGGCGGAAGCCACGAATAGTGACCTAAAATTACATTCTTCCAGAAAGGCTAGGAAATGCTCTAACAGAAATAATAAAGCTTCAAAAATCTAAATCGAGAATGAAAAACGCGCGATACGTAGCCCATTCCTATTATTTGGCATGAACCACACAAAAACTAGTCGGCCGTACCAAACGAGAAATATATTTAAAGTAGAGGTCCAAAAACGATCTCCGGAACATCAACCTAGGGTTCTCAAAAGGTAATAGAATATTCAAACTGAAATTAAATTATGGTTCAATAAGTCAAATGCAGCGTATTTGCAGGCTAACAGAATTCTTTAGAAATGTAAATCGACCCGCTGGCTGTTTACGATAATATAATGCAAATCAAGCCAAGTTAACTTGATAATAAGGTACATACATCGCTTATCAACTAAAATAGATAATCACAATGGACTAAGAATACAAATATATAGCTAACCTATACTTAAAATATAGGCAATTTTACATTGAGAAAAGAGGCAATTTCAAGCGAATTATTAAATTCAGAAGTAATAAACCGATGAGTGCAAAATACAGCATAATGTTTCCCTAAATGCGGCATATAAATGAAATTTTAAAATTGGCAAAATCGAACTGTTACAAGATATTGTGGGGCTTATTCTGCAAACCGAGATGTAAGATTATATTTGGGATGTGAAATCTGCAGTTAAATCAAAGAGTAAAAATAATAATTGTCAGCTTTATTCCCAATCAAAAACTTCAACACTTCCACACGATAGCTACAACTTTATCCAAAGTGGGTAGGTACTGCAAAACAAAGTATAGTGTTTTCGCAGGTACATATCAAAGATATAGTGTACCTTAAATCTGAATGCCAAGTGACCTAAACTTAAAGAAAATGTTTAGGATGACCTTAAAACTTAAAACAAAGCAATATCACTTATGTTTGAGCGGTCAAAATCTCTAATTTTTGACCTGGTGGTTTTGCTACTTCAGCTATAAGATTAGCAAAAGCATTTCAGCCTGGAATTGGTAACCAATTTTGAGAACTTGGCACGTTTCTTGATATCAATCCGCCAGAGTGGTTACGTACAACGTACCAAAATTGCAAAAAATTATCTCTCAAAGAGGAAACTCTTGCTCGACAGCTGAATAATATCTAACAAAAGAGACCGAAACACCTTCTCAATTTATTTCGATAGAAAACTGTAAGTTAACTGTCAGTTCTCCAAAGATGGAACTATTATTTTCAGCTGTGTCTTATAAAAATCACGGAAATAGTAAATTGAAAATAATTACATTTATGGAATCGAGTATGGAATTTAAATCGTAATGTAATTTAAAGGTATCAAAAACCTGAAGTAGGTATTCTTTGTAATAAGCAATTCGATGGCTTGCACCTTGACAAAATTGCCTATTCTGGGCATTCTCATCCTCAAGAAGTTCTTAGCTCAAGTGAGCATTTTGGCGATGGCCATTTTAATGAAATTGGTCTTAGTAGTAGCTCCTGAAACGCTTGACACCGCAGTCATTTTCTTTGTATTGAACGTTCATATCGACGGGTCTTGCAATTCTCCCTTCAATTTTTCCTTATATTATTATAAATCCCTGATCCCAGAAACAACGATAAAGATTAAAAATATATATTAATATGTCTCTTGGTTAAATAAAGCTGCTCTTGCCCATTTATTGCTTCTAAATAGAAGCTAAATTATTTCAATCCTTTCTTGAAGAGAATACATGCTTTCCAAATGTATCCACAATAGTAATCAGCTAGAAAAATGCCAGACCCTCGCCTGGCAATTTATTTGTCCGTTTTCGTTTTTTTTAACAGATTTATTTCAATCCAAACAATCCTTTAGAACGCAGTTTCTCGCGAACTTATCGTGTATTTCAAAATGAAAAGTATCGCTGCAAAGGGGATTTAACGGCCCCCTTGCCATTTTAACTTTTAAGGGAAGAACAAGTCATGGGAAGTAAAATATTAAGGGATTGAAGTGATGGAAAATAAACACGCAAGTCCTCCATCTCCTTAAACATAAACCCAACATGTACGCACATTTTCAATGTTTGTGGAGCTAGAAGTCGCATATGATCGTAAACTTGAAGGCAAGTTCTTCAGTTTTAATATCATGGCAAGGTATGCCATTTTGATGACCAAATCTAAAACCCTAAAATCAAGAAGGGGAACATTTTCGTGCCATATTTGTATTTTTTTCAATATTATTTAACGTTGTGGCCTATAGCCTATGTGCAAAATTACTGATAAACGTAAACACTAAATTGTTTGCAAATATTTTAAAGTCACAATTAAAATGATTCAATTTAATACAAATTTACGAAATGCAATTTATTTAAAATTTTCTGTGACAGACTTTTAGAGTGCATTAAAACTTTTTGCTTTGAAAATATATTGATATTACGTGGACGATTTGCTTAAAAATTTTTATTAATAGTAGGGGAGACCGGGGTTGGAAGTCATATTTTTTCTTTTGTATTTTTTATCTCCATTTTTTTTAGTTTAGCAATAAGATTTATATATCAATAGATATTGCATTCATTCTAGTTTCAAAAGACATCAAGACTTTTTGTCTAACATTACCCATTCAAAAAAATATTACAATTTTTATAAAAAAAATGAGACTTGTAACCCCGTGTCAGGGATGGTTGTCACATGGTGTGGGGTAGGTAGTCACATGATAAATTAAAGGGAAAATAAATACATTTATTCAAATCGAAGGAATTTTTATTGAAGAAAGATGGCTGTCGGTCCTTAATTACATATTGTATAACCCAAAACATACCAAAAAATAATTTATCCATAATAAAAAACGAAATATGCTTAACGCTAATAACTTCTGTCAAACTAGAGACTAAAGAATCGGTTAACAAAAATAAGAACTATACTTAGTTATAATAAAAAACAAAACAAACTTTTATCAGACAGAATAGGTTAACGAAAACGAAAAATATAGTCGTAATAAAATACAAAATAACGAAACAAACTAGAGACCTAATAATATGGTTACAAAAATATACCTAGTCAGTCTAAAGAATAAATCTGAAGAATATTCTGAATCACAGTTTTCGCAAATGTAATAAGGCAGACCAAGTGTGCAAGCTTCGTGAGCCCATAACTTGCATTCTTGGCATTGAATCCATGTTTTTGGACTTGCTAGCAGAGTATGGGGACACGCATGCCAGGCAAAACACTTTATTCTCTTCCTCGTCTTCGTCGTAAACCGCTTTCTGTTTATTTTTTTTCTTTCTTTCGTTTTTCACTTGTCTCTCTAGTAGCCTTTTTTCCTTCCTCATCTTCACTCAATACACTTTTCGTTACCTTCCTTTTTCCTGCTTCTTGTTCCAGTTTTTTCTCTTCTAAATAGGTCTTCTCCGGTGTGTCTGTTAGAATTGCTGATTTACGTTTTTTTCTATCAGCTCCTTGCAACTTGCGTGGAGGAGCTTTTGGTAGAGATTTCAAAACTAGCGTGATACTGTCAAAGAACTCCCTGCACTACTTGGAGCAGAACTAGTGATCACGATAGGTTTGTTGGTCGCATGATTCTGCAGCGATTGGTCTGACGTTGATCAGCCAGGCAAACTTTGTGATGTCATAGAATGAGCACTAGGAACAGGCCTCTTATTTTTTGCCGATATAGTATCTTCAAGGTCAGGCCTCTTAAATAGAGTCGTTGCAGGTTTATTAGTGACAGTGTTACATCGAGGTCAGAGTTATCGTTTACACTCTGTACGTTATTGTGTACGATTTCGTCATCAGAATTCGTTATTAGTGGCCAATCTGTGACAGACGATGGCAAGAAATCGTGCTCTTGAAATATGTCCCGGTTAAATGGGAAGATCCCACATGTTCTAGTACCTGCAATAATATTGGATGGAGTAACTGCCAATGGAGAATCCTGTGCAATTATTCCTGGTACTTCGTATATCGTCATTTGTTGGCCTGGATGATTGATCATCCATTGTTCCATTGCATTGTTAATGTATTTTTTCAAAGGTCCATACACCGACCTGTCCAAAGGTTGGAGGCGGTGAGTGCAGTGTGGCGGGAACGATAACATTATTATGCCATTATCTTTTGCAAAATTTAGCGAGCTGTGATTATCAATTAGCAACAGACATGGTTTTTCCTTTGTTGATTGCACATGGATATGGAAATGTTTCAGGAAAGCAACAAATAACTCTTCTGACAGCCAATCCGACGGCTTACTCCCTCCTTTACAGCCAATTGGCCCATCTCTGATGAAATGGTCTTTGAAATACACCCTCGGAAGAACGAAGAATGGTGGAACTGAATTGCCACCTCCCGAAACAGTAGCAGCTAGGGTGACTAGTGTGCCTCTCTCGGCCTTGCTTGCTTGAATCCTTTTTCAGCAACAACTTCGATTGGCTTTTGCATCGTAGTCACCCCAGTTTCATTCATGTTCCATATGTCGTGTGGTTGGAATTTTTATCGTTTAATTACGGATTCAAGGTTATCAAAAAAAAAACCGACATTATGTGGGTTAAAACTGGTGGCTCGAGCTAGACTAGCATCCGGTGTTCTAATGGACAAAGAAGGGTGTCTCTGCAAAAGTGACGTAAACCAGTCGGTGCCAGCTAGCTTGTTCCCAAGACTTTGGAACTTTCATGTTATTGGAAATAGCAAGCTCGAATGCCATTTTCCGAATCTCCTTAGGAGAAAACCCAAAATAAATTCTTGAAGCCAGAAGTAGGTATTTTTCCAATTTTGCTTCCTGCTAATCGTTAAAGATCTGCCCAGTTTTGTAGATGGTGTTGATACGGCTATATTGCTTAGCTCTTCGGTAGTAAATTTTTTACAGTACCTCGTTCAGGTTCGATAATTAATTCCAAAATCCCTCGCGACGGACCTTATGGATTTGTTGTAGATTTTCACTTCTCTGGCACTACGCAGCATCACTGCTGATGGAATAAGCCCTCTGGCAGATTTTCTTTTATGCTGTCGTCGCATTTTTGTAGCTCGTCCTGAAACAAACAAAAGTTAATGTAGCTAAATCTCAAAAAGACAACGAAAATAAGCACTATATACATGGGGCTGGTTAGTGGTTGTCACACCTGACTACCTTCCCCCGGCAACGTGTGACAACCTGCCCCAAGCCACGTTTCAAAAAATATCCTCCCAAAATAAGTTCAAATCAATATGTATTTAAAAGATTGTATAACCATATTATAAAGCATACATTAAACATCCAGAATACCTACACAAAAAATTATATTAATTTTCAAAATTTAGATATACTTACGGTACTCAATACAGATGCACAAAAAATTACTTTCACGATGCGAAAAAGACAAAAGGTCTGTTCCAACCGACTAGAAAACCGTACGAGGGACCGTCATTTCTAGTTGTCAATTTCATTTTTGGAGGTGATAAGTACCTGTCATATTGATAAACGAATTATGCTACTGGAAATTACCGTCCCATGTACGGTTTCTTGCTCAGTTGGAACAGAGCTAAAGGTACGTGTCTTCGTCACTGCATTTCAAAGCGGACTGAAGTGAATTGTGAATTCTACAGTGAGATATTGCTATCGCAAGCCTTCGATCTCGGTCAATGAATTTATTAGTTCACTTGGTTTGTTGTTATGGCCGCTGTTACAACCAGCCCGTGAGACAACCAAACCCGGTCTCCCATAACATTTATAACAAAAATCGTGCAATAGAAGAAATAACTGGAAGCTACATTTTATGCTTCTCCTGCATTAATACAGACTTGCAAGCTTACAATGTAACAGCAACTAAGTCGCTGGCTTCTAATTATTACATTTAAATATACTTTGAATAGTTTTTATTTTAAGTGGTATCCTCCAAGTTAGCGAAAATTTCTTGATGATCCAAGAAATATAATAATATTTAGAGGATTCTACTTGTAACGCAACAGCGAAAAGCCGCACGGTTGTAAATACGTCAAGTAAATATTGTTTGAGCACTTTTAATTTCAAGTAAGTAGGTATTGAATTTCAGAGTCTTTCATATTAGGGGCATTTACTTGATAATTCAATTAAAATATTAAGATAATTCTATCAATAACGTAACAGCAAATAAGTCGCTGAGTAAACATTCCAGGTTAATATACTTTAAGTGTTTTTATTTCAAGTAGGTACCACATTTTAGCATCCTTCAAGCTAGAGGGATTTTCTTCCTGATCTAAGTAAAATATTTAGATTATTCTAAATATCCATATGGGTACTTTTTATTTCAAGTAGGCGCCGAATATCAGTACCTTTCAAGCTTGCGAATGTTGTTAAGTTAAATGTTGAGATAATTATATATGTAGCGTCAGGGCAAATAATCCGCAAAGTTGTAGATGCTTCAAGTAAATATAATTTGATTATTTTATGTTTCAAGTAGATACCGCATTTAAATATCTTTCATGTCGGGATTTTTTTTCTTGGGGGAAGGAAATAATCCGTAAAGTTGTAAATACTTCAAGCAAATATAATTTGAGAACTTTTAATTTCAAGTAGGTACCGCATTTCAGCATTCTTCAAATTGGAGAAATTTCTTTCATAATTCTACTAAAATATAATTATAATTCTATTTCCAATATAACAACAAATATGCCGCAATTAATATTTTAAGTAAATATAATTTGATTACCTTCCATTGTAAGTGGATACCGCATCTCAGTACCCTTCAATCTAGGGAAATTTTGTTAATAGTTAAATATTAAGATAATCCTACTCGTAATGTAATAACAAATAGGCCGCAGAATTGTAATTACTTCAAGTAAATATACTTAAGGGACTTTTTATTTCAAGTAGAAATCGCATTTAGTATCTCTTTATCTAAAGGAAATCTTGGCGATTCAAGTAAGATATAAAACTAAATCTGCTTGGAGCTTAACAGGATATAAGCAGCAGAGTTTTAAATACTTTAAGTATATATTCTTTGGGTACTTGTTATTTCAAGTACCTAGGTGCTGCATTTCAGTACCTTTCAAGTTTGGGAAATTCTTTACGGTAATTCAAGTTAAATATTAAGATAATTGTATGTGTAGCGTAAAGGCAAAGCATCCGCAAAGTTGTAGATACTTCATTTAAATATAATTTAAGTAGAGTTTATCTTAAGTATGTACTGCACTTCAAGTCAGAGATTTTGTTTTTATAACTCAAGTCAAATATTACGGCAAATCTGCCTGTAACGTAAAAGCAAATACTCTGCAAAGTTGTAGATATTTAAAGTAATATACTTTAAATATTTTTATTTCAAATAGATACAGTATTTCAATATCAATTAAAGTAGTGGAAATTTCTTGATAATATAAGTACAATATTGGGATGGATCAATTCGAAACCTAACATTGCAAATAAGCCACAGGATTGTAACTACTTCAAGTAAAGATATCTTGAGTACTCTCAATTTCAAGTAGGTATCGCATTTCAGTATCGTTCAAGTTAGAGGAATTCAAGAAAATATTAAGATAATTCTATATGTATATATATAAAATACATAAGAAATTTCAAATATCGCTTGAACTTTAAATACTGTAGGTAGTGCTATTAAAGAAAATAGTTTATTAAAAAATGCCGCGCCCGTATCTCTATGACTTATTGTGATAGTTTTCTCTCACGATATGAAGCACGAATGGGATTTTTATTGCATCTCGCCTTATATCGCACTGTTCGTTTTTCTCTTTGACTCCAGTTAAGAGAGGCTAAATTCCTAATTTAGTATAATAAAGTATAGAATTAAAATGTTTATATAATTTTTGTTATATTTTTTTTAAATAAAACTAACTCACCTGTGTACCCAATAATTAGGGATTTAATTTAATTATCTACTACATTAAAAAACACTTAATGGCGACTTTTGCTCCAAATGACAGCTGCTACTATCACTCTATGTTTTACTTGCGAGGATATTAGTTTTTATGCTTATTGCATATATAAATATATAAAAGCTTTGTTTTACCTGTTTAGAAAATGTCAAAATCTCAGTTTTAAAGCCGATTTGTATTATTAAATATTAAGAACATTGCAACGAGACCTAATTAAAAACTAGTGTACCTTTTCCTGAGAGATATACAGAGTTTTAAAGCAAAAAATAATATAAACTATTATTAAATTGCCAAATTGCTAAAAAGTCACTTATACTTCCCTCAGTCACTTATGTTTCCCTTGCCAACAATAAACCGCATATAATTTATGTCCACAATAACCCTTTGCTACTATAACGTCCCCATTTACATTAATCCATCTTATTGCTCTTCAATACCAGAAAAATCTCCATATTAGTATAATTCAATCAAATATTTTACCCGAAACCCATTATTAAAACCCACGCTATAATGACACCAATTTTGAAAATGCAAAGACCACCTAAAAGATCATTGCGAGCACTGCTAATGCTAGAACTGCACCTCTGGCACTTTTTAAGAGTTCCAAACACTATCGGCAGCAACTTTACGAAAATTACAAAATTTTTGGTCACTCTAGCACGAACAACACCTTCAAACTCTAAAGTTTTGACACCTGATGATCAATCATAACTTAGCGTTTCTATAGTAACAAAATTCCCGTTTAAGTTATCCAATTTTTTCTTGCGAACTTTAAATAGCGATAAAAAATATGCTGCTTTAGAAAAACTCTCTTTAGGCACTTGTTATATAAAATACTATTACTAGACACAAAACAAAGCATTATTTATAGTAGTATTAGTTGCCTTGACAAGAAAAAGCTTTACCGTTAGGTTTTATGTGTTTAAAGTGCTGAAGTAATTTAAATAGAGGTAGGGTACACATGCGATAAAGAAGCTAATATTTACGATTGGACATAAAGTTAAATTTTTTTGTACTAAATACTTGGCATCGAATATTATATACAATTTGGTCCCCATATGCCATTTAGAATATGAAATTTACATTTCCTGGAATACCTTATATATAAACTAACAATTACCCTAATAATAGAGCAACAAAAAATTCACTGCTATAATGGAATTACTAATACGATGTGTCTGAAAAGCAATGTCTGGTTCATATGTTTGCATGATACTTGAGTGGTTTCTTTCCTACTTGTTTCAGGTTTGTCCTAGTTTCCCTTTATTACTTTTGTGTATCTACAAAGTTTTAATCACATTAGTTATAACAGGACATAGCTTTCAGTTGTTCATGCAGTTTTTAACACCGTTTGTAGATAAAAATATCAATAAAAAATTTAGTGTCGATTTTTTTGATTAATTATTTATATGGGACTCTAACTTATGACTTGCAAAATTGAAGCTTCTATTATAATTTTATAAAATGTTTAATAAAATCGCCTGGGTGTACCCAATGATGCAGGATTTAATTACAGTAATAATGACTCTTTTTGAAATACCACCTAAGACTATCACTCTAAAAATTACTCTTAATAAAATTATAATTTTTTTTCTTATTGTATATATATTAATAAAAATGAGATATTAATGATAATATTATTATTAGTAGCATTGACAACAAAAAGCTTTCCAATTAAGTATTATGGACTCAAGGTGATGATATGATTTATGTAAAATAAAATTTATTTGTACTAAATACTTGGTATTTACTTTAAAACGTTGAAAAAATGATTGTAGGTCTGGAAACTTAAGGTAGCTTAGCTCGAAAATACTTATAGCTCTTGCTATTTTGTACGTTCTAGATTTACTTGGTACTTCTACTGCAAGCGCTTGTAACAAGTACAAAGAATAACCAAATGTTCGCTGCAACCAATATTTTCAAACTGGATATATGCAATGCATCATATCCTGCCGATGGGCACCGTAGTATTTTTAAACACAAATTTTAAGAAAACTAGGTAACACGATAGATAAGTTTGATCCCGATATACTGTTTAGGATTTGAAATATCCATAACGTTTTATCAAAACACTTCAATCTACTTCTTATAAATAAAATCACAATTACCCTAATAACAGAGTTTCAAAAAATTCACTACTCTAATGGAATTAGTAATTATGTCTAAAAATCAATGTCTGGTTCATATATGTTTGCATGACACTTCAGTGGTTTCTTTCCTTCTTGTTTCAAGTTTGTCCTAGTTATCTTTTATTAATAATTAGAGTTTCAATCACATTAAATGTTTATACGTTTTTTATATCGTTTGAAAAACAAGTCAATTATCAATATTTTAATTTTTTTCTTGAAAGCTTATATAATTTTATACCAATCTTAATATTTTTAGTTTGGGTTAGTTTGGGTGATATTCAATTTTATTACATCTGCAGCTCGTTGCATTACATTCCTTGCATGAAATGTGATTCCGTTTCGTACTTATTTCTTTTCCAGTTACAAAAAAACCTAACACATTTAAAATTATCAGCTGATGTGCTTAATAATAATTGTTAAATATTGCTTATTATTAAATATAAATCGGTTTTTATAAGTTATGTATTTTGTTGTTATAATTATTCTTGAGAAGTGAATTCCTTTAATGTGGTAATTTAGTAATTTTGTTGATATTGGTTCGGATTAATGGCTACTCTAGCTCTAAAAAATTGGCAGATTGGTTTATCTTACGTTAATCCCTTATTAAATGCGAACATGATCCTGGTGCTATGCAATGTCATAAAAAGTACGAGTTTAGATTTAGAGCCTGAAATTTAGTTCTAAAACGGAGTTTTATCCACAACACCGGAACAGAATTTAATAGAATTAGCCTTTACTTGATGGAGATCCATAACTAAGAACCACTTAAAGATTTCCACTAACTTTATTTAAACATGACACGTGTTTCGACAGTAACGTCTTTTTCAAATGTGAATAGATACACTAAAAAATGCTAAAATTATATAGTTCAGCTGTTGCAGGTAAACTACAAAAAAAAAGAAACAAGTTAAAGTTAGTGGAAATCTTTAAGTGGTTTACTTATTTAAGTGGTTCTTCGGAACAGAATCATTGCAGTCGACGCGAGTTTCGCTAACCATGTTACCACCATGTTAGCATCATCAGGAGATGATTAAAACTGTTTAAGTTTTACCCTAATAATAGAGTGATCATGCTAACATGGTTAGCGAAATGCGCGTCGACGATTGCAATAATTCTATTTCAGTATTATCGATAAAATTCCGTTTTAGTGCATTTTGCCGAAGCATAAGTCTAAAATTAAAAGGAGAATTTGACATTACAGTAACCGGCCTTAAGATTTACTGCTGGAATATATGCCAAAAACGGTAAAAATCTAAAAGATCTTTTGCACCTTGTTAGGAAATATTCTTCAAGCCAAAAAAAAATTCACGAAAATATGTCACAAAAGAATCTACACAATTCACTATAAAAAGGAAAACTAACAATAAACCATCATCTTCTGACTTTTTTTGCAAACATGATTTACATAAATATGTTTTTTATTGATTCATTCATCGAATAAAGATTAAAAAGAGGATTGTAAACAATGAATATAATTTGTAAAAATAAAAATTTCAACAATGTATAATAGAATTTGAACAACCAATGTTAATACAAAATCAAAAAATCTAGTACAACCACTTTATAACTTAAATTTTAAGTCTCCCAGACAGAGCAAAATTGACAGATAACAAATTTAATATCGCTTAGATCTAAATTAATAAAAAAGCTACAAACTATAAACGAAAATAAAAATATAGATCACATGTGAAGTTTATATTTTATATATAGGTATAACCTACAGGTCAACAAAACGACTAAAAGAATGCAAAAATTACAGATAAATTCAATAAGATGTCATGTGTCTTAACATTATTTAATAAAGATTATTCTGTTGCTAAAGTTGGTAATGCATACTAACAATTAACTAATTCTAAAAACTATTTAATAATACTTTTAATTATAAACCTGAAAACTCCTCAATATGTCATAAAGTGATTCTATCCATCAAAGACAAAAGCAATGCCTTGAAAAGGCAAAATATTCGACTCGCATGCATTTAGAATGATTTTCTCAACAAAAAAGAGTTGAATTTCAAAGATAAAACAAGTAAGTGCATATAAGTATTTTTACTGCTACAAATAATTTTTTTTTATTACTTATGTCCTTCTTGTAATGGAGTTTCCGTAAGTACTTTTTCAGAGATTAGAGAATGATTTCTAAGTTATTTTTAACTAGAACACCTATAAATACGGACATATTTCATGCGTATATTTGTTCAACATAAATAAAGAAATTCCAGTCAGCTATGCGGGTTTGACAAGTTGGACGAACTGGTAAATATTTAGTTGATTTTTACTAATGGATTCGACACCAAATTGATCCACAAAGACCAGATCGTTATTTTAGAAAGTTTCCACAGGATTACATTTATTCGAAGCTCATGCTCGAGGAATTTTTTTATTTAATTTGAATATTATACAATGTAGCACGAAAACTTGAAAACATCCAAATATTTAAACAAAACGGGAAATCTCGGAAAATAACACTAAAATTATGTCAATTTTATTTTTAATTTTGTCACATTTTAAAACTGTTACGAACTATACAGGTATGTCAACTTTGATTTTCTAAATGAATTACTTTAATTCGTTCCATAAAGATTTATGACATTTTAGTTCTTTGTTTTTAATGGTTTATCCAGTTTATCACTTTACCGAAACTATAAAAAAATCCGAAAATGTGAACTTTTTCAAAATGTAAAAGTTAAGATAGAAAGTGCAAACCGTCATTTAAATTCTACAGGGATTTTAAATAACAGAATATCTTGTTTCAAACGATAATACTCGAGAACAGTTGACTAACCTATTTTAACTCTGCAGAAAAAAAATAATTGAAAAGTTAAGTGATCTTTATATTATGTTTATTCGTCAATTAACCTGAAACATACAATGTAATGTAAAGGAAGTAGAGATATACCACTATATTATTAACGGAAAAAATCTTCAGAAACATATATGAAGCAAATAATTTTTTTTTGAATAGTTACAAAATAAAAACATTAGACGTTAAAAGCATCAAATAAAATCGTTGAAACATATCAATGATCCATCTATCCAAGTAGGTAGGAGAGATGAACCTCGCTAGTTTTTCTTTTTGTTACATGCTACCTTTAGCCCACACTTCTAGCAGAGATTAACAAATATTGTGCAATTCTCCGAGAAGGGGTTGAAAAATTAAATTTCCGGACCTTTTTATGGGAAAACACCTCCTATGACCAATAATTTTTACTAACACGTATAAACAACATCAATGGGTGCGTTTATGAGTGATGTTGCTGGATGACTTCCAGTTCCTAATAGAAATCAAGTGGGTACTTTTATTCTATACGAGCTCCTACCCACCTTTCCCGTATTATTTTCCTCAAACACCTCAAAAGAAAATAAATCTAACAAACCAGTAGTTAAAATTACAATCCATTGATTTGTCAATTCAAAGCCCGCCAGATTACACAAAAATTTTACTGTCCTCTATTATTTTTTGCTTTTGATAATGATGGCAGATTTGCCTCTCGAAACATAGATTCTTGTTAGGCTTTTCAGCGTTTCTAGAACTATTAAATTGGAATTTGTGCCAATTCGAAGCTGTCCTACTTTTAAGATTTAAATGGCGTGAAAGGTAATATTTGGCATATAATTATAGTGGTGATATCCATTCAGGAATATATTCAAGTAGGTAATCTAAGTTGCGCTTAGTAAGTTCTTCTAGAGAGTTCATGAAAATATTTGAACTTCTAATAACTATTTTACTCTTTAATTTAGTTACAATTTGCAATCTTCGAACATATTCAGCTGTAAATCGCTATTAAAGCATTAATCAAAAAATTATGTTCAATTTGTTACTAACAATAGATTTATTTCAATTTTCCTCTAACAAAGTTTAGATGGAAATTATTAAATTTTTATTGTAATATTCTCTGTCATCTCTGTATGGCAATTAGTTTGCGTTCGGGCTTCCTGAATGGTAATGCCAGGAGTGTAAAGCCCTGGAATCTGCCCTGTGAGTTCACCTGAAAATATCCTGGTTAAGTAGCTAGGTAAGGTGCCAGGGACATCAAAGCATGATAAATAAACCAGCTCAAGACAGTTAAAGCATTCGCCATGGAAGTCAAGTTCTCTCTCAATTTGGCGAGATTTAGTTTCGATTTTTAATAGAAGTGAATTAGTGGAGGATTAGAAATAACGCTGAAAAATGTTAAAACATGATGAAAATATAATTAATTTAAAATCAAATATATATCCCTTCGGCAATTTGAGTAGAACTTCCGTTCAAACTTTGTTTTTAAATGGTTATGTTTTAAAAAAAATAATGTTCAAAGTCGATACTTAAATTAATAATAGATAACCAAATTGAAAGCTAATTAAATACACATCAGATATCAAATGAAAGTTATTTCCATTAACCTAAAAATTCATGATATTTCCCCATCCAGTGGGGCTGTTTGTGGCCGAGGCAGGTAAAATTTACAAACTGAAAAAAAATAGGGCTGGAAATGACCTCGAAAATTTTACGTGTCTCTTCCTCGAATTTATACGAAACTTACCATTACCTGACAGCCGAACTAATGCCCTGTTTTATGCTCGACAATTCCGATATTTTGTATTTGGAGTCCACAACGATGGAAACAATGATGCAACCATGCATTGTTATGAATAATATATCCCCAAAAAGGATCAGAATGAAGTTGGATCTATGCTGTTTCAAATAAATGACGGTTGTACCGGGAAAAACAAAAACTACGTCCTAATTAAGTTTTTATACATGTTGGTGCATGTCTGAAAATATAACTCGCCTGTTCCCTTTGCGTAGACACCCGTTTTTAACTTTGATCAAGACTTTTCGATAATTGAAAGGAATGAAGAGACAGTTGCAGCAGAAGCCAGTGAAGAATAACATTTCAGAAATAAACCGTCTCCTTTTAGTGTGACCACTGTCGACCAAAGAATGATTTAAAATATTACTGAGAGTATCTGGCCATTTTCTCTTGAATCAGGTCGCACCCCTCCTGTATAAAAGCTGCACGTATGCTGCATTACTCTGTTCATGAATCCGGTGTTGCCATAATTCGTTATAGCTATACTGGCAACTGGGAAAAATCACTAAGTAGAAACTAACGTATTTTACCAACGAAGTTTGACTTAAAACCTCTATATGATAAAATGGTTCCTATATCTTCTGGAAAAATAGCAAGCCTGAATGACTTAATGAAATATTTAAAGAAACCTGGGTCAAAGCAGTATAATGAAAGCTTGATTTCAAAACAGTCTTCTAAACGGACTATAGATCATAACAGTTCAAATCGAGGTCCAGACGATGATTTTGATAGTGATGCAGATGACAATACAATAGCCAATGAATTCTTATTGACAACAGCAGTGGCGTTAGTGATGATGATGATGAGAAAATTAAACTAAAACATTTTATTCTAGTTTTCTTTCAAATCTTTGGCATTTATATTTCATTTTCATAATAAAAGTAGTTGTTGAACTTTTTATTATAATTGTTTTACAAAAATTTCTGCAAAAACACCATGTGTCAGACCAAAAACAGTTTTTTTCTTAAGAAAATTTTACATGTAATTAAATGCCGATGTTTGAATTATATTCAAGTTGTACAAAGTAAGAATCTGCAACTTCTTAACTAAATAGCAACACGTTTCTACTATGTTCGATCTAACTTATTCTGACTGTCTCATTTGTACAGCCTATAAACTCGGGCCAATTGAGTAGCAGTACCCCAGTTGGAAATAACATATTTCATGGAGTCATGAAAGTTTGCGTAATATAAAGTGACTAGAGCATTTCAACATTGTCACGAGAGAAAGTTTAATCCATAGCATATGCCCTGCGGTGTACCGCACAGCAAATTAATGTGGCTAGAACATAGAGTAATCCCTAGCATTTTAGATGTATCACCGCAATTAGTCGAATTCGAGAAGTCAGGAAAGATAATAATGAAATAAATAAGGGTGGGCAATTATTTTTTGTTGGTTTAAATTTAAAAAACTATTCCACAATAGCTCGACCAAATAATAACGGTAGTAATTATAATCATAATAACAACGTATTTATTTTCAACAGGTTATAAACCTACATACAGAATATCCTTAGTTATAATTACGGTAATAATGAAGCAATCTCATAGATTTGATTTTAAATAATCCTAAAGGAAGGGAAAAATTAAATACACTGGGTATTCTTTGGATAAATATCCAAGCGAAATTAAAATGAGTTTACTTAAGTGAATTGGCATTTGCATAATGTCACGTTCACCGTATTTGGTTGAACACGTGACAAATAAAACGTGCACCATTTCGAAATCTTCGATCACCAGAATCGTTGGCGAAAAATCAATTTCTCGTTGTAATTAATCAGCTATTTATGTCTGCCTGTTCACTTAATCTGAAGAATTAGGATAAATATTGTGAACTGCTAAGATGCATAAACTACTAACTAAATATCATCCTGTTCCAAGTTTGAACTTGAATGAAAATGTGATACAAACATACAAGGGAAATTATAAACAACGCGAGTAGTGAGATAACAAGTTTGAACATGTCTGTACTCAAGCGCGAAATTTGAAAATGTATAGCTTCTGGATATCCATTTTTAAGTATGAGCCTATTTGTGTTTTTTTTTTTCCTTTTTCTACCTTGGCTGCCAAAACTAGTCCCCATTTCAGGTTTTTTTTTTAATTCTTTGCAGGCATTATTTCTAAAAAAAATACATTTAGTTAGATAATTAGAATAAGAAGTCTTTGATAATCTTGTTAATGTTCTCTCCTTCCTTCTATCCGTTGGTTCTTACATTAGGTAGCCCTTCGTGATTCCACAGATAATTGCCTTTAATAGCATTTAAGCACTTTCTGGCCATGTGTCGTAAAAACAGTTCTGTTGTTTTTAGCCAGTTGCTTGAGAACGTGATGTCAATTCTAGGAACTTTTGTATCCACACAAAATGGGAAAATTTTACGTGCCTCTTCCTCCAATTTATACAAAACTTACCATTACCTGATATCCGAACTAATGCTCTGTTTTATGCTCGACAATTCCGATATTTTGTATTTGGAGTCGACAATGATGGAAACAATGATGCAACCATGCATTGTTATGAAGAATCTATCTCCAAAAAGGGTCAGAATGAAGTTGCATCTATGCTGTTTCAATCATTGTAAATGACGGTTGTACCGGGAGAAACAAAAACTACGTCATAATCAAGTTTTTATACATGTTGGTGCATGTCTGAAACTAGAACTCACCTATTACCTGTGCGTAGACACCCATTTTTAACTTTGATCAAGACTTTTCGATAATTAAAAGGAAAGAAAAGACAGTTACAGTAGAAGCCAGTGAAGAATAAAATTTCATAAATAAACCGTCGCCTTTTAGTGTGACCACTGTCGACCAAAGAATGATTTATAATATTACTGAGAGTATCTGGCCATTTTTTCTTGAATCAGGTCGCACCCCTCCCGTATAAAAGCGGCACGTATGCTGCGTTACTCTGTTCATGAATCCGGTGTTGCCATAAATCGTTATAGCTATACTGGCAACTGGGAAAAATCACTAAGAAGAAACTAACTTATTTTACCAACGAAGCTTGACTTAAAACCTCTTTATGATAAAATCATTCCTATATCTCCTGGAAAAATAGCAAACCTGAATGACTTAATGAAATATTTAAAGAAACCTGGGTCAAAGCAGTATAATGAAAGCTTGATTTCAAAACACTCTTCTAAACAGACTATAGATCATAACAGTTCAAGTCGAGGTCCAGACGATGATTTTGATAGTGATGCAGATGACAATATAATAGCCAACGAATTCTTATTGACAGCAGCAGTGGCGTTAGTGATGATGATGATGAGAAAATTAAACTAAAACATTTTATTCTAGTTTTCTTTCAAAGCTTTGGCATTTATATTTCATTTTCATAATTAAAGTAGTTGTTGAACTTTTTAGTGTATTTGTTTTACAAAAATTCCTGCAAAAACACCAAGTGTTAGACCAAAAACAGTTTTTTCTTAGGAAAATTTTAAATGTAATTAAATGCCGGTGTTTGAATTATATTTAAGTTGTACAAAGTAAGAATCTGCAACTTCTTAACTAAAGAGCAACACGTTTCTGCTATGTTCGATCTAACTTATATATGTTCTGACTGTCTCATTTGTATAGCCTTTGAGTAGCAGTACCCCAGTTGGAAATAACATATTTCATGGAGTCATGAAAGTTTGCGTAATAGAAAGTGACTAGAGCATATCAACATTGTCACGAGAGAAAGTTTAATCCATAGCATTTGCCCTGTGGTGTACCGTACAGCAAATTAATGTGGCTAGAACATAGAGTAATCCCTAGCATTTTAGATGTATCACCGCAATTAGTCGAATTCGAGAAGTCAGGAAAGATAATAATGGAATAAATAAGAGTGGGCAATTATTTTTTGTTGGTTTAAATTTAAAAAACTATTCCACAATAGCTCGACCAAATAATAACGGTAGTAATTATAATCATAATAATAATAATATCCTTAGTTGCAACTACAGTAATAATGAAGCAATCTCATAGATTTGATTTTAAATAATCCTAAAGGAAGGGAAAAATTAAATACACTGGGTATTCTTTGGATATTTACCAAGCGAGATTAAAATGAGTTTACTTGAGTGAATTGGCATTTGCATAATGTCACGTTCACCGTATTTGGTTGAACACGTGACAAATAAAACGTGCACTATTTCAAAATCTTCGATCATCACAATCGTTGGCGAAAAATCGATTTCTCGTTGTAATTAATCAGCTATTTATGTCTGCCTGTTCACTTAATCTGAAGAATTAGGATAAATATTATGAACTGCTAAGATGCATAAACTACTAACTAAATATCATCCTGTTCCAAGTTTGAGCTTGAATGAAAATGTGATACAAACATACAAGGGAAATTATAAACAACCCGAGTAGTGAGGTAACAAGTTTGAACCTGTTTGTACTCAACCGCGAAATTTGAAAATGTATAGCTTCTGGATATCCATTTTTAAGCATGAGCCTATTTGTGTTTTTTTTTTTTTTCATTTTTCTACCGTGGCTGCCAAAACTAGTCCCCATTTCAGGTTTTTTTTTGTAATTCTTTGCAGGCATTATTTCTAAAAAAAATACATTTAGTTAGATAATTAGAATAGGAAGTCTTTGATAATCTTGTTAATGTTCTCTCCTTCCTTCTATCCGTTGGTTCTTACATTAGGTAGCTCTTCGTGATTCCACAGATAATTGCCTTTAATAGCATTTAAGCACTTTCTGGCCATGTGTCGTAAAAACAGTTCTGTTGTTTTTAGCCAGTTGCTTGAGAACGAGATGTCAATTCTAGGAACTTTTGTATCCACACAAAATGGGATAATCAAATTAAAAAAATATACTTACTGACTTTAATTAAATCTTTAAAATAAACATTTCAATTATTGATAAATTGAATACTGGAATACTCTCTCATTCTGAAATAAATTTATTCATCACACTAACTTTTCCAGTCCAAAAAACTGGAGATTGAAAGCAAGAACTGATTTTGGTAATTTTTGATGTGCTGATTCCAAAAATACTTGCTTTTTCTTAACGGCTTTAGTTTTTGAAATACAATAGAGTTGTCTCTCTACCTTATACAGTCCAGTTTACATTTTACTTTTATATGTAAAGGGATGGTATTATTTTGTGTAAATTTTCGGCGTTCCTAGTAGTATGACGTATTTAACTAAAACCATGGCAGCCACAAGCAAATGTAGCTGTGTGAATCATCCAGACGTTTTTTGATATGTAAGTGGTGAATACATTTTGAAAGAAAGTAGAAAACCTAGATCTGCCGTTGTGAAAAGGAGTTATATCCGGCTTGTTTAGGCGTTCACTTGGAATATCAGGAACAATTTGAGACTCACATTTCGCATTTCGCATGTAATACATGCTACATTCGCGACAGTGGACACATAAAAAATAGAAAGTACTTCAAGTTTGAGGTACGAAGAGTTTGTACCCCTAGATTGACAGAAGGCCATAAGAAAATAATTTTACATTTTGGTTATCTCGGATTCGAAGATGACTCAGGCAGAACAGCTACTCTTTATCAATTTTGATTGGCAGCTTCTTTTTTATTGAAGTCCTGTACCTTCATTAGCATGACACGTACAACCATCTATCGTTCTCATTAATTTTTCAGCACGTCTTTCAATATGATCATAGATTAACGTATTACCAGTTCTTCCAAAACAAGTCTCCTTTTAAAGTTCACATTACCATTAGCCCTTTTCCGTAAAGGATTTTTCAGAATCCAGATAAAAGTAGAAGCCATGTTCTTGTGCTTCTTGCGTACAGTTTTATCAAAGCAATTAATGCGACTTTTTGTATCATTATAGGAGATAATTATATTAGGCTTTAAGTTTATAGGCATGATGATGCATTCAAAATAGCAGTACGACAAATCTCCCGGACTTGGTAACGTAGAACAAATGGTCATATCCTGACCTAGATTCAGCAAAGAGCATTCTGAAGAAATACACGTATCATTATTCAGCAATATGTCGAAACTCCAGGAAGATAATATAGACTCATCAACGGCTGATGAAATTCAATGTAATGTAAAAAACGGCAGTGATTTTGAAGCAGGTTCAGCAAGTCCTCAACGATTCAACCAAGAGTAAATTAATTGCCTCTAGATTAACACAAGTCATTTCAAAATAATCTTAAATATTTAAGTATTCAGAAAAGAACAGGTTTTTTTTATGGCAGTGGCACACACACTAAAGGGAGATCCTATGGCGCTCGACGAGCGATATGTGTGCGAAGATGTTGATTGACACGGTTCCTGAATATTTGTAGGTTGTAATTAGTGGGAAACAGATGTCCTGGAAGTGAGTTCCACAGTGATGCAGTGCGCCAGACAAAGGAGTTCTGGTAAAGCGATGTTCTAGGTGTTTCTAGTTGTACGATGAACTGGTGCGCTCCTGCCGTCTGTCGGGACTGTCTGACAGGAGATGCCAGGGATGGGATGATGCGGGCCAAATCCTGGGAACATCTGCCGTGAACGTATCTGTAAAACAGAGACATCTCGGCCACATCTCTGCGATGTTCCAGACTATCCAGATTCCGGGTCAACTCCGGATCCCCGACGAGACGCACAGCCCTCTTCTGAATGGAATTCAGCAGCTTTAGGGTATGCTTTGGTGCGGCATCCCAGATATGTGACCAATATTCTAAGCACGGTCTTATTTGCGCTTTGTACAGCAAGAGCAACTGCTGCGGTGTATAGAGTTTTTTGTTGCGAAATAGCGCACCAAGCTTCTGGGAGGCTGATTTTGCGATGTTAGCAACATGGTCATGCCATGACATATTGCTGTTGACTGAGACACCCAGCAGCCCGATTGACGAGGATGAAGGAATGGTCGATCCTGCCATAATGATGTCAGGGCCCGCTGTATTTACCCTCTTAGTAAACGTTGCTGCTTGGGTCTTTGCTGCATTGAACTGGACCAAATTTCGGTCGCCCCAAGTTTAAACTTTCTCCAGGTCTTGATTAATCTGCTCCTGTCTGCGGTGATGAGTCTCAGTCGCTGGTAAGGGTTTTTCTGATCTAAAGTGGGAGACAAGGGTACTGTCATCTGCAAAACTGTAAACAGGATTATTCGTTCTGGCCAACCGACAGCTTGAAACAGTTAACAACAGAATTCACATCCATTCTCTTATCTGTGAGACTTTTGTCTTCTTGCAAGATATTTTGTGATCTGGAAGAGAACAGGATCTGCTGCCCTCTTCTCCCATGAAAATTAACCTGGCAATTTGTAGGGCTGAGTGAGTTTGGCAAATTACACACCACACGGATTGCGCTTTTTATGAATAGTTCGAAACGTATTTGGAAATGTTTGCTTTTAAGTCTTGTTAACAAATTAGCCCAATACCAATTGGTCTTTCTACCAGCATAAAAGAAGAATGTGAAATAATATTCCTACTCCTGAAAAAAATTAAGTAGGAGGAACATCATTGGGTGACTTGTATCGATCCAAAAACGGAAAACCTCCTCCTTGAACAATAAAAGCGATATACTAAATGTCCCTGCTCTTTATGTCTTTGATACAGCAAGGCTGAGAATCAGTACTGAGTTAATAGAAATAAGCCATTATAAATATTATGATTCAAAAAGAGGCTTCTGAAATCTGGAATTTGGAAATGGTGAGAGGGTAGCCTTGAAGACCATGGCACATAGGTCCCATTAGACTCTTTGTGTATCCTCATTAGGTCAAACAATCCGTTTAGGCCATAGAACAGCCTAGTGTTTAAAAAAGGCGGCGATGTTGCCCAAGGAGGCTGTTCTGAGAAAAGCCATGGTTGGCAATCGTTCTTCCAAAATGGATTCTCTTAGTTCCGAAAGAGCGTCGCAATCGCAGAGCAGATGGTGTTCACTAGCTCTGCATAGTGGTGTAGAGGTGTTTCCTTAGCTGGCAGTGTCCAGGCAGAATCTCCATCATGCGTCATAGGTTCTTCCTGGACATACCCCAGGTATGCCCTTACTGCAGACTCGTTCTGGCCGATCGACATTTTGCTGTTTCGACCCATCTTGCCCTAAAGTCTTCATGGGTGATCTTTTATATCATATGTATCAGCGTTGCGATAGGCGAGTTTGGAGGGCCTGCTCCCATAATGATGAGTTGAGTTGGGGCTTATGAAGTAATTTGTAAATGCTTTATATGGAGGTGGACTTTGGTTTCACATGTAGAAATTATAAAATATAAATTTATTGTACAGACAGAATAATTAAAAGAGGCCGACATTGCAAACTGTAGGCATATACCTAAGCTTTCTGTCTACGAGTTGCTGAGCAAAATCATCACGCATCGGCTCACCAGTAAGTTTAGCTCATCCAATCAATCCAGCAATGGCAACTGTACACCCACTTGAGGGTAAATGCAAAGCTCTGGAGCTCTGGATAGTAACATAAGCGACTTCAGGTACTCAGATATTATTCGAAGCATCTACGAACGAGCAGCTTCACACATGAACATCGATGAAGAAATTGAAAAAAGCATTCTGAATGTCGAATAGAGCATCTTACAGGGTGACGCAATCTCCACTAAGATATCTTCACTACTTTAGCCGTCGAAGATGTGTATTCAAATTAAAATAACTGTGTAGGAACGGAAGTTCTAACGGATGTGCAGTATCTCAACCTATTGCAGCTAGTGAGTAGCTGTAACGCTTAACTACAAATCATGATGGATGAGCGTGACACTGCATCCTGGAGAGCTGGTTTGCAGATGAATCGGAAAAAGACAAAGGACAGCATTTGGAAAACTGGGCTTCATTTTAAGCAAAAAAAAATATTCCAATCAACCTTAACACTGATGTGTCTGACCAGTGGCTATCTCTGGCGTAGATTGCTTGGAAATAACTGCCATCACACGACGCAACAACAAACAGCAAAATACGACGAAGAACGCAAGTCACAGAAGTAATGGAAAAAATCGTAGTGCTAAGATGGAGTTTGACAGATTATAATGGATGCTAGGCGCAACGACGCGTAGCAATATGGCCATCACGAGCGACTACCAGACCCAGAGGTTGTGCTTCTGCCTGATGGTTAGACGATATAATGAAAATAGCGGGCAAAACCTAGGTCCAGGTGTAAGAAGCCTATGACCAGGAGTGGAACAGAAGAGGCCAGGTGTAAGTAAATAGTAAGAATTATTTTGTAATAAAACGAACAATTTTTATTGCTGGCAAATGATCAATTACTGCCAACTTTTGTTAACTGCTTCCGTTATGATTTTGTCGGGAATATATCGATCGACATAATTAATTATTCAAGTATAAACACCGTTCAAAATATTTACAAAACGCCAAATTCTAATTTACTTAATGAATTTTATATTACTTTGATGTTAATTTCGAGTAGTTTTAATAGCATATGAGTTTATGGAATATTATCGTCTGTAGTTTTGATCAACTACACGGAAGGCCTCTGATTATATGAAATTGAAATAATACGAAAAGTGAATTTAAATATAGATTTTTCTAAAATATATTCAGGTGGTACAAGGTTGTACATTGTGCATATTCGAACCGCCCCCTTAATAAATTGTACAGGGTGTCCCAAATTCGAGCCTCATCATTGGGATCTCGGAAAGTAGAAGAGAAGCGAGGTTGGTTAAATGGAGGCAAAGATGCGCAATTTGATGCTGATTAAAATGCCACCTTAAAAGTTAAAAAAATCCGAATACTTCCGAAGATATTTAGAAAAACCGAATATTCGCGATTTAATTTTTATTTTTTTATGACTATTTGAATAGATATAACAAAATAAATTTCATATTCTTATTGCTACTTTTTCTGCCAACTCGCCTGACAATGAAATTAATATTGTCATTTACCTCCTGCAAATAATGCAAACAACAAATTTGCAGATGAAGATCTGTGGGACGGGCAAGACAACGCAATAAACAATTTACACAGCTTACAATAATTGTTATGAGAAGTAGAAATATCCAATGGGGAAGAAGAATATGATGTAAAAAATGATATACGGGAATTTCATTAAAATCTAATAGAAGAAGGAATGATAGGATGAAAGTTAAATTTTTTTTGTACATTTTGTGGAATGTAAATCTGAAAAATGAGAAAAATTCGACTTATCGAAATTATCAAACTTCTAATTGATTTTGCCAGCATGTATGCTGTAAAAAGCGAAAGGAGAAGACAGATATAACTTCCGATGAAATAAAATGTTTCGTGGTAGTATTGTTATTAAGCGGTTATAATCCCGCTGGCAGAAAAAAAAATGTATTGGAAAACTCCGGATGATTCAAAAGATATTTAGGTATCCAATCCAAATAGGGTGGGTAAGACATTCTATGTTTTCATCAACTGGTTTGAACTTTACCAAGGAGCGAAATTTCAAATTATAAAATAGAGAGTTGGGATCGGGATATTCAGTCATTGCAAACTCTGCCGATATAATTTGCTGGATATAAATAGTGGATAAAGAAAATTTGTTGTCAAAATTTAAAGATCGATATTTTAATTACAACTGAAGATATCAAGATGCGGTTTCAGTGTTCATTAACTTGGTCCGCTGAATATGTACTTGCTCTCACTTAATCATATATGCAAATGTTTAGGTATATATACAGGGTGTGAAAGGATATGATGTTTGCAAAATCCGAGAATTTGTCAAACAAATATTTATGATTGTTTTATCCAAAATCTAGTAATTTTTCATTTATTTTCAATATACAGGGATTTTCAAAAAATTTGTTTATATAAGTGAAGTTAACGTGATATCACTTATATAAGACAAACACTTATAGATCATTCTGTACAACTCACATGACTCGTTATCTCTGGATATCCAATTTTCTTGATCCAGGTAAGTGTACTTATCAATTATCATAATTACCGATCGTAATTTGCTCACTACCAACCAGATTCGCCATCATAATTCTTGATTTGTCGTAGTTTAATCCAGAGCTACGTTAGTTTGCGTTAGTTAGTTTGCAATACTAACTTAATATAATTAACCATATAAGCATTGACCATATATACGACTCTTCCCTTCTCTGGTAAACTTTTTGAATGTATCTTTTAAAACGTTGGTAAATAGTTTGGGAATTCTCGTACCTATTTGCTTCAGGTCTCAATCGATTGGAATGCAATTAGTGGTTTCATGGAGCTTTATCACCATAGTTTGTAGAAGTTGTTGATCAGATTTATATATCGATAGTTAACTTTATTGTGTATCTCAACCGCATTCAACTCAACCTCATCGAAGTCCTTGGGAAAGTCTACGGAAGCTAGAGACGTAGCTCCTCTATTCAATGCCCTCCTCGATTATTGTTTCAAGTCTTTGGAGATTGTAGTTGGTGCCAAATCTGTCGAGGAAATGAACTTGCTGCAATGATTCGCAGATGCCTACTTTATTCTCAAATATTGTCCTTATTACACTTCTCAACAGTTTGTAAAGAAATATCGGTCTCTAATTTCTTGGTTAAGCAGTATCTTAGTGGCATTTGCATTCTACACAATAGTGTCAGCTAAATAACGACAACCGTTTTGAATATATTAGCATACAAATTATATTAAGTAATGTCATCTGCATTTTTTGTATTTGAGTTTATTGGTATTATCCTACTTAAAACTGGCATTATTATTTCGTGCCACTTAAAGCAATTTTAAAGAGCTTGCCAACTTTGGAGCCTTGATTTTAAATTTATTTTTAGTGCTGACAGTCTTTTGAAGATATTTAGCGATCCTAATCCTCAACACACGAATAATTGATTGTTTCTCAGTTTGATAACTGAGATTTTTCTAAGATTTTACCATTCTTTGAGTATTGTTGGCAAAGTAACGAAAAATAATAGCATCTTACTTTAACAATCAAGAATCGCTGCAAAACATCGCCAGTAATTTTAATTTTATTGTAGCCTAAAGGGATCAATAGGGTTGGATTTCATCTCGACTTTAAACACTCGAATCTCATTAGATTTATCTGGAAGAAGCGATGATTTTTTCTTTAAGATGACTCAAATAATTACTCCATGATGAGTAGTAAAAGAGATTCATGAACTAAGTTCAATTATATAAGGGCGATTAAAACAAAACTTAAGTGAAAATATAACCCACAGCCTCGCTTAACTGGAATTATATGTATTTAACAACTTCTGGCTAGCCAGTTCAAGTGCACCAACTTAGTAATTTTTAAGGGCAAATTTGCATGGAACCTGTGGCTTTCTAATCAAGTTAATGATGGCAATGCTCGTGAAGAAGGAAAGCTTGTACATGCAGCTATCGCCAACTATTTTGAAAAATCGTTTTTGTCTACAATTCGGGAGGAAGTACTTGTTGTTGTAACTTATGACGGACATAGTAAAAATGTTGACTGAAAGATCATAGAACTTAAAAAAGGTAACGTCACAATCATCAAACTTCCTCCCCTTACATCCCACTTGGTGCAACCACTAGATCTGTCAGTTTTTAGATCAATAAAATCAAGTTGGGTGAAACAATTTGTCTTTTGGCCGAGACAAAATCAATGTAAAAAGATATTTGGGTAGAAATAGAATGAGAGGTTATTACAAATAATTTTAGAAAATCTGGTCTTTGCCATTCAACCTAGATGTAATATCGAAAGACAAGTATCTCCCGTCAGCCCTTAAGCGGCTTGGGATGGATAGGAATAATGCAAATTTTACTGTGGATGCAATTCAGAAAGAAATTTTCTTGAAATGATCGATATTGTGGTGGATGAAAATAAAATAGATCAGTCAGAAAATGCAAATTAAAGAGTATCTTTAAGAGGTAATTAGCCGCTATAAAGAACCGAGTGTAGGCCCATCTAAAACAAAAAGAACCGAAAAAATAGCACTAGCAGTACTGACGATCTAGATGATCCCCGATCATAAATTCATATTCTGATGGATACCTAAGTGAATTTGAAGGGAGCTGCCTGAACATAGAAGCTAACGCCAACGTGTGTAAGAATGTTGACACTGGACGTTGGGTGTTAGCGAACTATATTGTGAAAACGACAATTATTATATGGGAACCAACGATGCTCCATGGGAAATTGCCTTTCCAAAAACACTTAGGGAAAAGACAATTTTCTTGGCCTTCAACACACACAACACTACACTTGCTTCAGGAATTTTGTCAGTATCGTCACTTGAAGGTCAAGAAAATCTGCTGTTTCCTAAGTGTTTTATGAAGGCAATTTTTCATGATGAATCAAAATCGTCAGGGTTTTCTTGTACTCTTCCCACGTAATGTCTAACAGTTGGTTTTCCACAATATATTTCACTAATAACCAATGTCCTGTGTCTATATTTTTATTGCCTCAACCAACTGTTGCGCATAGTAGAATAATGTTGTCTTTTAGTATAGAGGTCAGCGGCGTCAATTTTTATTGATTATTTCATTTCAAAAATTCAAAGCACTTATTTTCATTTTTTAAAGATGATATTCTTCGGAAAGTGTAAATTTAATGTAGTTACTCAAGTACTTTTCTATTTTTTCATTTGCTATTTTTTTTTTAAAGATAAAAGCTTTGCTTTATTTTTATGGGATAGGAGATAGTTAGTTTTTCTACTATTCTCACTTACCCCGACTACCCGGGAAACACATGCATTTAATTGGTCTTTCTTTTTCTCGAAAAATCCGTGTTAGACGTAATGTTCAGTTTTATATATTGTGCCTCTAAACACCCTACATAAGCTATATATAAAATTGAACCCTATTAAAAATATCGGTTTTCAGATCATATACGTTTTATATTATCTCTCCCCCGCTCTTCTTACCCCACTTTATATAAGTTCAAATAAAGCTTTTCGTTATCCAGATGTAATATCTTATTGGTATTTTTAAAAATCTAAAAATGCTTACACTTTTATAACTATTATCACATCATATTTAGAAGGCCCTCAAAGAAGTTAGCTACGATATAAAATAAAATGTCTTACACGAAATTGTCATCAACGCATTTTTTATGAAGGCACATACATATTTAAAATATATATTATTTTATCCAACTAAAAGCTCTCTGAAAACAAATTAAAATATATTTATTTTGCTTCCTTCCGCCCTACAAAAAAATAAATATCACTTCCGCCAATTCGAAATGTATAAGTAAACTTCATAATAATTAGGTTTATTAGCTGAACTTACTCTATTAAAGTGTTTTGTATATAATGAAAGATGTTAAATCAGTTCACTTAGCTTTCATCAATATTATCTCTAACAACTTTAAAACTGCTTTCGAATTGTTTCGAAATATAAGCGATTCCTAATAGACAACAATAAAACATTTAAGTTTACCTTGTTGGCAGGTCACACTAAGCATCACTTTAGAGTATTTTCCGAACTTCTCAACGGTATAGTACTCGATTTAAAATTGTTTAGTTGGCATCAGAAATTTAAAATAACACTCTTAATCTTGGAACTTTGTCAAATGAATAGGTAGTAAATCGAGTTTATCGGAAAATAAAAAAAATAATAGTAAACCTTTCTAGAATCTAAAACGGTTTTTAACAAGGGAAAATTACTTAGTTGGCATTAGCCGAAACAAGGGAGAAATAGTTAGGGATAATATTTGGTTTCGACAATGTCCTACAATCCTTCTGGTAAACATAAGGCGAATTCTGTAAATTGAGTAATCATGTTACTACTAGATTAACTACATTCCTACGAATTGCTTACAGAATCAACTGATTACTGCTTAAACGTGGTTATAATCCAGGGCCATGTGTCCCTAGATGCGTTGATGTAAATATAACTTGTAGTTCAGTTGCCGGTCTCTTTTGAATTAAAATGACTATCCATACAGCGCGTCCGGATAATTCGAAAGGTGAATGTTTATATATAAAAAAAAAATTAAGATCAATCGTATAATTGCGGCTCCGAAAATATCTTCAAACAGCATTTGGAGGTATTTTGTGTGTCCCTATTTTTTTTTCCTGATTATGGTCTTAACCTTATTTCAACGCAACAAACCTGCTAATGCTACTTATGTGTAAATTTCATCTTCCTTAAAATCCCTCATACACATTGGTACTCAATTAGAATTGAAGGACTTTGACCATGGTCATGACTACTAGTTAAGACAAAAATATGGAAATGGGTTGGGAGTACTTACAATCTTTTTCACACATCAAAAATTTTGTTTATTGCTTGTAACGTTGTAAATGTTACTAATTACAGTAGTGCGATTTTTTCTTTTAGTGGTCGATTGGTGTTATCGATGCTCTCGCTACCTTACTTCTCGCGACCTTACTCGCGGTATTCCAACCTGCTCGATAGGTACATCCATTCGGAGCACCACTTGACACATGTGGTATATATCCTTTTTTGAGAGAATTGATAGCCCTTCTCGCCGGAACACTGAAGGCGAGCAAGCCGTTTGCCGTATCGGAATTTACTCTTATATTTTTGACAATATCGAAGTTTCCTAAAAAATTAAACTGATTATTTTTTATTGCAAACTATAGAGCAGTGAAAAAAAATCAATACGTATTTTTTTATTTCCACTAAAGATGATTGTTACGAGAGCTATGCCAGTTTTTAGTTTTGTATATATAGATATACTAAGCATGCTGCGACGTAATAATTCATGTATATTGTGACGTCATAAGCACATTTCAAGGAGTTGTATCTACCTCATTTTTCGACTTATGAAAAAAAAAAAGAAAAAACACGTGTTCACTTATTTTTCATGGGCTATCGAAACAAGTGTTTCATATTCGATCTTGGTCGAGTTTCTAGAGAGATGTGCTCTAAGGCACTAAAATTTGCCATGGGGGGGTGCTATAGCCTCTGTAGCTCCCCTTCATAACTCCCCCTCTGGGGTATTGAAACTGATATATTTTTATTGTCAAAAATACATATATACCCTTTCGGTTTTCTAGACTTTAACTTAAACTTAACTGTAGTGTAACTACGCTAAAAATATACTAATGTACTTTTCTAATCGGAGAAAAGTATAGCAGCTTTCTTATCATTTGTGAGAACCGATTTATTATTATTCAAAATTACCTGTGAACGCTAAGCATACAGAGACCAGAGAGTCTTTACTCAGACAAGGTTGATCTTAAGTTTCGACCTTGAAGAATATGACATAAATAAAACTTTAAAACTGAAGCATTGCATAAACTGTTGTAATTCTAAACTAGTATATGATTATAAACATAACCTAGCAGCTATGTTCCTGCGAAACTGCTATGTTTGGCTCGGTTAGCTGAACTAACTCTGATATGATAAGCAACAATGACAGGATAAATATTACCTTAAAGTCCACCTATAAGCTACTATGTGCACTATATTCACAATTGACGAGCAACGTTCAATTCGTTCAGCAGTTTATCTTCTAGCACAGGAAAAGTCACTTTAAAAAACACTTGCTAGCTTCTATATGCAATGTGTTTGATTTCTTGCAAATAGGAATGACTTGAATGTAATGATTTGAGATGGTATGCACTTATTGGATAATAGCATGATTTGAGTGCCTTGTGAAATTCGGTTTTTGGTACACGCATAATGGTTATAAAAACACGCTATGCAGATCGCATAGGTATGACTCAAATGGTGTATTGAGATTTGAGAATACTGGAAGACAAGTGCTGTTTAATCCTTATATGAGAATAAGGCCTGAGTATAACAAATCAATGTTATACTCTGATAGAGAATTGAGAACCGTGGATGAGACCAATGGGAACGCCAGTACTGCGATGGCACAGCGTTTGAGAGGCGAGAATCGATTAATATTGAGAACCCCATGGACAAGGCATTGGCGAACGCTAGCACAGCGATGGTACCGCGTTTAAGGGAATGTGAATGTAAACGTGTATGTTTACTTACATGATAATTATACGAGACAGAACTCTATTGTGAGAACTCCCATGGACGATTGCCATGGAGCGCTAGTAAGGCGATGGTACAGCGTCTTACTTGAGATAGAGAGAGAGAGAGAGAGAGAGAGAGCGAGAGAGAGAGAGAGATAGAGAGAGATTGCAAACATGTGAGTTTACTTACACTTGGGTTACGAGACAAGACTCGATTACTTGTGGTGCGAGATAAGAGTCGATTGTAGAATTTCCATGCACAAGACCAATGGTACGCCAGTACAGCGTGATACTAAATGTGAGGAAAATAGCAGCCGGGTGGCCGATAAATGCCTTTTCTGTAGGCTTCATACGACGATGATTAAGGCAGGATACCACTATGTCACTTGAGTAGAACACTAGAGAGATTAATGGGTCTCAAAACCTGAAAACTTAACCGGCATGGCGGCTTGACGCCATGCCGATGCCGGCGGGAACAGCGCCTTTTTTAGCGACTTACATGGTTGAGAGTCGAAAAGCTGCTTTATACTAGAACGTGTGAATTGGATCAGCTCGAAGACGTTGACTCCTTCCTTCCTAGTGGGAAAAGATGCATCAATGCGGAGCTTAGAAAAGGGCAAATGGTGTAACTACAGCGAAGTTATATGAAACTTAGCATCAGCGATTGTCTTGTATAAACTTATGCATTTTAACACAGATCTGGTCGAAATACCCTGACTAGGAATTATAAATTCGATTATTAAAGATCGGAGATTTAGAGGCACTAACTTGATTATCTCAGTCTTCGCCATGAAAGCTGTGATTGGCCGAACGTCCCAATGTGTTCCTGCATAGTGTAGCTGATACGACCTTGGGGTTTGATATATATTGAGGTGGTTGGTTTGCATGATTATGCGGCTGGATGCAGGACTGCTTCTTTGGCGGGGTCAGATAAGTAAACGTTGTTACAACAGATGGCGCTAGTAGTATCGCCGAAAAACAGCGGGAAGCGCTATGATTGGTCGGAGGCCTTTCGAGGTCGCTTAATTTTTAACTACCTAGGCTGCCTGACGCAGTGGATAAACGTTGTAAACAAGAGATGGCGTTAGTAGTATGACATGGATTTTAATTTACTTGGAATGCGAGGACAGTGGCGTGGAATGTAAAAATTTTACAAGTTTTAAATCGTAAGGTTTGGAAATTTTTTATTGACCAAGCAATAAAAAAATTTCATGAAACTTCCTCATTAGGACTAATTACTGAATGATTGTGTCGTAGCAGTATTAAGTAAATTAAGTAGAATGTATACTTTCTAAAATTATCAGTCATATCGTCTAAAAATGTTGTGTGATGAACTATTGTAGTGACCCTATTTTCAAACGTATGTTGGACACTAGTTTTTCTATTTAAGATGGCTAATATTATTTAGTATTTAACTAAGGTCCTTCTGGAGGATAGAATTATTTCCCTGAGATAGCATTTCCTCCTTTTGATACTAATCTAGCTGAATCTAAGACTGTTTTTCGAATGACAATTTTCCGAAAGACAGTTTTTCGAAGGACAGTTTTTCGAACGGACATTTATTCGGATGGATAATTGTTCGAAGGGATAGTTTTTCCAAAAGACAAATATTCGAAATTAGATAATTTTAACGCAACTAATTATTATTAGGGCATTGCATGGCCCTCCGCTCGCTTCGCTCGCTACGGGGCTCAACGAGAACTAACGAAGGCTAACCCAAACTAACCCAAAATTAGGAAAAAAGGTAAATCAATAAAAGATAATAAACAAAACATCTGTCGCGACCGACGGGAATCGAAACCGCAGCGCCGGAATGACAGGCAAGAACGCTACCTTCTACACCACCGAGGCGTAGCAGAAACTTTGCTAAAACGGTAAAAGGGGATAATCCAAACTAAATTAAACATACGAAAAATGGTCCATTCGAAGAATTACATATTCGAAAAACTGTCAATTCGAAGAATTGTCTTTTCGAAGAACTATCCATTCGAAGAGATGTCGTTTGAATAATTGTCACTCGAAAAACCATCCGGATTCAGACCTAGCTAACTGCGCCGCCACGGCCTTTTTGACAAAGAGGCGCAATCACATGTTGGAGACGTACTTTGCCGGACACGCCAGTGTCCACCACTTTAGCAGATACAAGTAAAATCGATTTTTATTTATTTAAGGGCCTTAATTCTGGATATAGTCGTAATATATCATTTTAATTAATGAATGTATAAATAAACGAATGTGGGTTGTTTGCTTTCCTTATCGTATATAGCTTATAATTATATATCACTTGTATTAATGAATCTACAATTAAACAACTGTATATCGTTTGCCCTAATTACCGCATATATCGTTATATATCATTTTAACTAATTAATTAATAATTAAACGACCCTAGGTCGTTTGATGTATGTCGTTTATATTCTCGGTTACTATCATTTCATTTATTGGTCTGGCTATCTTGCTTATCGTACTTACCTCTAAAGAGGCTGTAAGTTATCTATATATATTTCTACATCTTTTCTTAGTTACTACGAAGATGCTTCTCAGTTAGAGAACTAATTTGGCTAGTGTCAGAATAGCTGATTGAGTTTTTTTACCGTACTTGGCTGTAAAGCTCACAGCAGTAATTTATTTGAAATAATTAAAATTTACACAATTAACTTATCGCCTTGATATCGGAATCGTCTTGAGCTCAATTCGTTTATCTATAGATATGTAACGGCTATATATGTACATATTTACTTCACAAGTTATTTTATTGATTTGCTGTTATTGAATGTCTATTGGGTTACTGATATTGTCGCTGCAACGGGATTGATTTAGGTTAAGATTGGTTGATAATCAATTTTATCGCTGAATATATATTTACTGGCTATACTTATACAATAAGATTCGAGTAATATTAATGTTATGATACCCAGTTTAATAAGTAGTATCTTATTTTGCTTTGATTTATTATTCTGATATAATCGGTGAAATACATTACAAGATAATATTTTTATTAGTTTATGGGCGTAACCAATTTGGGATAGGATTAATTATCATGAAAGGGCTTGTGAAAGTTTACATATTTAAATAAGTAAGGGTTTTGATATCTTGATGTTTATTTTGGTAAGTTGCAATCAAAAAAATAACTAATGCATGTATCCATAGCTTTTCAATGTTCTTCTACAGCGTATTCTCCTAAATTTTATCACCATATTTTCAAGGATTAATATTAATTGACAAATTTCTCGTTAAAAAAATGTAGTGGCTCCCGCACCTAATTGTCAAGACATAGACCCATTTGAATCTGCTGAGTAAACCTGTAATATGGACCACCTAATGAGCAACTAATAAGTAAGTTGTTATTTGACACTCATCGCTTAGGTTGGTTACATGCTTTAATGCGGTTAGAATGCCAGTTGTCCTTTCACGATACGTTACTAGAAAACTTACAATTAATGGCCACTAGGTAAATAAAATTACACTTCAAACTTCCACGAAATAATTGCGTAGGTATGTGTTGCATGCTAAGAAAGTATAATGATATTTCCACAGAGGACCTTGAGTGGCGCTCTAATAAGCATATCTCTAATAAGAAACTATGCAATTAAAACTTTCTTCTTTGTTTTTCGATCACTCGAAACATGATTACGATTATAAACATGCAACATGAAACATGCATAATAATCGATTTAGATTTGTCACTTGTATCACAGCTATATATAGTCAGCGGAGTAGGAATATGCTTGGCTGTAGGTATAGGGGAGATTAGGCTGTGATGGACTCGTTATGAAGGCATGCTTGTTTTAATCATCTCCTGATGATGCTAACATGGTTAGTGAAACGCGCGTCGTGTGCCAATATTCTGTTTCGGTATTGTGGATAAAACTCTGTTTTGGTTAAATAATTGAAGTAAATATTTGGTTTCAATTGTCCAATAAAGTAGTGACCCTTACTTTACTTTCGACTACAGGTGGATGCCCTGTTATCAGCTGTTAATGCGGGAAGTTCAAAATGTGCACTTTTCGAGTGTGATGGTTCTCTGATATTTTGGGTACGTTGGCACTGAGTGCCATCTTACCCGAATAATTACGATACTATTCTTAATAAGACTTAGTTGTCCATAGACAATAATTAACCATTGAAAACAACAGTGACAGACAAAATTGGGACGAGGACAGTAGAGTTTGTCAGATAGAAAAATATGGGATGGGAGCTAGCAGCAAAATTCTTTGATATATCCCCTACATCGACGACTTCCGAATAGAAATCAAATAGTTAAAGGTGCAAACCAGGGTATTTCGGGATGTGCTGAGGCCAATGCTTCGAGTGGAAGCGGCCCTAGGTGGTAGATGCATAAGCCTACTCGCATCGTCCGGTGAAAGACCACCCCACCAGAATTGGGAAGCGCTAAGTGGTTTTCCCAAATCCCGTTCCGCTTCCGCGCTGGTGGTCCCGGCTTCCACAGTATGAATATATGGACATGATGGTGCTTCCAGGATCAAAATATTCCGGAAGTAAACTCCCCGGCCATTCGGATCTCCGGGCGCTGGGTGGCCCTGGGAGCCCTTCATTCCGCATTACACAGACAGCAAAGATACCGAGCCAATTTAGAATAGATTTCTGCAACATAAGAGGCCTAAATACAAACATAAATTCGGTACACCAACATCTACAAGCAAATAGACCACACATATTAGCCCTTACAGAAACACAAGTATGTTCTACAACAACAACAGTGAACTACCTCTATCCTGGTTACGACTTACATACCCGATTTAGATATAAGTTCGGAATATGCCTTTTTGTCCGAAGCGACCTTTCATCTCACCGCGAGGAAACACTCGAACGGAACAACCTTGACGTCATGTGGCTCCAGTTCACCGCCAAGGGATTAACCAAGTTTATATGTTGTCTCTATCGCCATCCGAGCGATAGAGCCTACCAAAGCTTTTTCTCAACACTAGCTACCACTTTTGACTCAATACAGGTCGATCACCCCAGTTTAGAAATAATCGTTCTGGGAGACTTCAGTGCCCACAACTCCAACTGGCTCAAACATCACAACAAGACCGACAACGAAGGTGGAGAAGCTGAAGCATTTGCCATCAGCTGCGTGCTTACTCAATTTGAAGACGAACCAACTCGAATCTCAGTGAGGGGCGAATTCGCCGCCCTCCTGGATCTTTTTCTGACTACCAATCCTGACCAGTACAAGGTTACAGTTGGTCCGCCATTAGGTACCTCCGACCAAAAACTTATTACAACGGTTTGTGAATTGCCACTCATACAGAAGGATCCACCATTGCCTCGCAAAATCTGGCATTACAATTCTACAAACTGGGACGATCTAAGGCAGTTCTACCTAGATTTTCCTTGGCTCGACGTCTGCTTTGCCACCGACGACCCGTCAGACTGCTGCGAAGAGATAATGCAAGTAATCTCCTCAGGAATGGAAGCATACATCCCAAATTCCATCAAGTTACCATCAAAAGGAAAGCCCTGGTTCGAGAAAAGATGCGAAAGAGCTGTAGGAAGGAAACAGCAAGCCTATAAGTACTGGCAGCAAAATCAGACCGCTGAAAATCGCAATTATTTTACCGAAGCGAGAAACGAGTGCAAGCGTGTGATCGACGAAACTAAGGACAAACACAATCAAAGGATCAGGAATAAACTTTTGCAATGCCCCAGTGGTTCCAGGAATTTCTGGTCGGTAGCAAAGGCAGTAAGTAATAACTTTACAAAAACGTCTCTCCCACCTTTGACAGACGAACGTGGCATCACGGCGACTACAGCCAAGGAAAAAGCAAACATGCTCGCCAATATATTTTCATCGCACTCTACCTTAGACGTGCCCCAAGGCAAGACTCTCCCCACTATACCGAACATCAACACCACCATGGCAGAAGTCAAGTTTTCTCATCGTGATATTCGCAAAATCCTTAAAGAACTAGATACGCAAAAGGCATCAGGACCGGACGGACTACCTGCCATCGTGCTAAAGAACTGCGCCAACGAACTAACACCCGTTTTTTCCAGGCTTTTTTCTCTTTCTTACAGAAAAGGGATTTACCCATCCTCTTGGAAAGTCGCTCGAGTGCAACCTGTTCTAAAAAAAGGCAAGAAAACCACGCCCTCAAACTATCGCCCAATTGCCTTGCTTCCCATAATCTCCAAAGTCATGGAACGTGTAGTCAACCAGCAACTACTCAAGTACCTCGAGAGCAACAGAATAATCAGCGATAATCAATACGGCTTTCGCAAAGAGAGATCGACAAGAGATATATTGGCCTATGTCACTCAATTATGGAGTAGAGCAATTGAAAACTACGGAGAGTCTCGAGCGATTGCGTTGGATATTTCAAAGGTATTAGACAGAGTTTGGCATGACGGCATGCTCAACAAACTGCCGTCCTTGGGACTGCCCGCCTCTCTCTGCAGCTGGCTGGCCAGTTTCCTTAAGAACCGATCCCTACACGTTGCAGTCGATGGCGACATCTCGGACACATTCACCATCAACGCGGACGTGCCTCAGGGCGCAATACTTTCACCAACTCTGTTCCTCATCTATATTAATGACCTGCTGATCGAAACGAATAATCCTGTTTACAGTTTTGCAGATGACAGTACCCTTGTGTCCCACTTTAGATTAGAAAAACCCTTACCAGCGACTGAGACTCATCACCGCAGACAGGAGAAGATTACAGCAATTAATCAAGACCTGGAGAAAGTTCAAACTTGGGGCGACCGAAATTTGGTCCAGTTCAATGCATCAAAGACCCAAGCAGCAACGTTTACTAAGAGGGCCAATACAGCGGGCCCTGACATCATTATGGCAGGATCGACCATTCCTCCATTCTCGTCAATCGGGCTGCTGGGGGTCTCGGTCAACAGCAATATGTCATGACATGACCATGTTGCTAACATCGCAAAATCAGCCTCCCAGAAGCTTGGTGCGCTATTTCGCAACAAAAAACTCTATACACCGCAGCAGTTGCTCTTGCTGTACAAAACGCAAATAAGACCGTGCTTAGAATATTGCTCACATATCTGGGGTGCCGCACCAAAGCATACCCTAAAGCTGCTGGATTCCATTCAGAAGAGGGCTGTGCGTCTCGTCGGCGATCCGGAGTTGACCCGGAATCTGGATAGTCTGGAACATCGCAGACATGTGGCCGAGATGTCTCTGTTTCACAGATACTTTCACGGCAGATGTTTCCAGGATTTGGCCCGCATAATCCCGCCCCTGGCAACTCCTGTCAGACGGTCACGACAGATGGCAGGAGCGCACCAGTTCGTCGTACAACTAGAAACACCTAGAACATCGCTTTACCAGAACTCCTTTGTCTGGCGCACTGCATTACTGTGGAACTCACTTCCAGGACAACTGTTTCCCACTAATTACAACCTACAAATATTCAAGAATGGTGTCAATTAACATCTTCGCACACTCACCGCTCGTCGAGCGCCATAGGATCTCCCTTTAGTGTGTGTGCCACTGCCATAAAAAAAAAGGTTTTTAACCAAGAAATTGAGAGTGAGTTGATGCAATATATTATAACAGTTATATCTGATCAATTTTTTAGATTTACCCCTTTGAAAGTACTAGCCATTCGGCAAATATAAAAATGGGCCTAAACCGGAATTTTAATAAAGAAAGTGCTTGACCGGCTGGGCTTGGTCTTACAAACTTATGAAACGAATTCACAGTCTGAGTTTAAGAGCTCTAGAAGCAACTGCTCTGGCTCGAGCAGAGAGTTTTAACGAAGCTCAAGTTAAGAAAATGTTTAGGGCTATCAAGAAAGTGATGGTCAAAAATAATTAACATTCTCGACTTTTTAAAATAAACAGGTACGATAAGAATAGTCCAGGAAAGCGGATAGATGAATTTTATTTAAATTGGCTGCAATAATTAAAATATTACTTCTATTTCACGCGCATAGGTACGAAAACTTAGAGATACTGGCATATGCGAAAGGAAATAACACATATTTTTCCGTTTCTCTGTTCACTTGCAGCCATTAGACGTTAGTTACTTTGGGTCCCTCACCAGTGTTTACAATTAAGCAGTAAGGCGTTGGTTAATTGCTCATCTAGAAAGAACCTTCACTCATTTTCAAGTTGGTGAATTTTAGTAAGGAAGTAACGGATGTAAGTTTAGATTTACAGGATTGGTTCCTTGTAATGACGCTATATTTCCTGACGACTAAATGTTGTCAGCATCCAGAACTATTGACATCCCAGCCTCTAAAAATGTTGAAAATACAAACACAAAGTCAAATAATCACGCTGAAGTCAGTTGCTCAAACGTCGTACCGTACACCTTAAATCACCAAAATATTGATAGAACGCCACCACTAGAGTAGAACTCATGCAATGTCAACATTTTTAAGTACCTAAGCATCTCTCCTACCACAGGTTCAAATAAAGTCCAATTTGAACAGTACCATTTTTTTTGCAACGAATTGAATTCGAAATCAAGAGAAGCAGTGTTTTAGCTGACGCCTTATGGAGTTGACAAAAATCAAAGATATGTACATACATATTTAGTTTTAATATCTGACTAATGTTCTAACTAGTTAGGGAAGAAGTAGCGGAGACTTTTATATCAAAACAGCAATGTTCTTATTTTGTGCTTAGTGGTTTCTACATTTTTACGGCGTATATATTATCAATAGAAGCGTTAAAAATATGTTTTCTTTTAATGTTTTGTTCCGGTCCCAACATTGCCTCAGGTTAGGGTATGATGGCATATTTGCTACATTTCAAATAATAAAAAATAAAATAAAAATTATGCATAATAAACTTTTTTTACATTTTTATATTAGGTAAATGTTTATTCTGGGCCCACATACCATTGAAAAATTTGATTTTTTTATTTCCATGAATTACATTAGGAATTTCAAAATCCATCCATGACAGGATCTCCCTTATATTTTCAAACATTATAATGATCAGTTCCGATTCATGATTGTAGGTCAGTCATCATCCTTTTTAATGTTTCATAATATAATAGTAATAAATATCTTTCACCTGATCAGGGACAAATTTCTAAATATATACAAACATTTCTTCAAACTATTTGAAACAGCATCGGATGGAATGCCCATGGAAGTCGTATGCAAAGTAGATCAAAGAGCAAAGCTACAAAGGCAAATCTCTCTCTCGATCAGGTATACTTTGAAAAAAATCATAACATTTTGCCAGTTTTTAGCTGATAAATATCTTCTTCTTCTTCTAGTGCCTTGCAGATTTCTGCGTAGGCGTTCGTCCTTTCCCATTCATATCATATGTTTTTAATAATTGCAGAATTCTGCAATGTTTGGAAGTGCTTCATCCCTGTCCATTGACAGATATTTCTAAGCCATGATAACCTTTTTCCTCCTATTCCCCTTTCATACCCCCTCCATCTTCCCTGAAGAATGAGACGCTGAAAGTGGTAGCGCTCTGCGCGCAGTATGTGCCCGAGATAACCCATTTTTCGTTTCTTGAAATTCTCTGCTAGACATACACTCTCAACATTCACCGTGGGATCCACATGTCGAAGACTTCAATTTTGTTGATGATTGTTACTTCCAGCGTCCATGCCTCAACACTCTATTGGAGAACGGATCAAACATAGCACATTACCATCCTATTTTTGAGACCAAAGCCCAAGTTCCTGTTTACAAGGAATTTTCGATGTCTCAGAAAGGTAGTTCTAGCCTACTCAATCCTGCATTTTATCTTTGATTCGGATGCCATGCTGTGATGATCATGCATCCCAAGTATTTAAACTGTGTGACCTGTTCGATATTCTCTCTATTAATATGTATTCGAGTGTGTGGAACATCATTCATATTAACAATCATAAACTTGGTTTTGCTGATGTTAAGTCTCAAGCCTAGCCTTTGGCTTTCTTCGTTGACCACAGTGTCATCCGCATATTGTTATTGGTGATTCCGTTTATTTTAATGTCAAAGGGGCTATCTGAGATTGACTCGGAGAATGCCCTTTCCACGTATAAATTGATAACATTGGAGACAGGATACATCCTTAGCGAACCCCCAACTTGATTTCAAATTCTTTAGTTTGGGTTAGTCAAATTCCTGCTTTTTGGTGCCAATACAGTACCGATCAGTCTTATACCCTTTCCATCCACTACCAAATCTCCAACGTATGGTATCAGAAGATTGTGCGTAACGTGGTCAAATGTCTTCTCGTAGTTGGACCAATATCTGGAGACTGAATATGGCGTCCCCGGTTCCGAATCCACTCTTAAATCCAAATTAGCTGATTCCGCTTACGTCCTCACATTTTTGATAGAGCCTTGTGTGTAAAACTCAGAGTAAAAGTTTTAGAAAGTGTCTCATTAAACTGACGAGACAGGTCTTCACATAAGGTTGCGTTGCTGGATTTTGGTATTGTGATGAACGTGAAGAGGAGCTAATCTTAAGGAAAATATCCAGTGTTCTAGATGTTATTGAAGAGTCTTACGATCGTTTCAAGGTTTATTTCGTTAATTAAGTGAAACATTTCCGAGCACACAACATCCAGACCCGCAGCTTTTCTGTTTTTCATTAAATTGATGGCATGCCTAATTTCACTTTTTAATGTGCTTAGTCTTGATCTAGAGGCTAGTTGATATTTCTATTGTAGAGTTCCCTGGTCTATCGTCGTTGGAAAGACTGATTGTATATTTAACTTTTCACCTCTGTCATTTCTCTCACCCAAGCCCCAATCACAAACCACTGACCACATTTTGCCCTTGCCAACTTTGGCATTGAAATATACAAAAATTATATTAATTTCATTCGTTCTTGTGAGTTTTAAGTCCTGATCCAGTTGTTTATAAAAATCTTCAGCTTCTTTCTCTGGTTTGCCTGCTGTTGGGGCATATGATAAAAACAAAAATAATATATTTATTCATGTTTGACATATTTCTGGGAGAATACATAGCGGTTGTTGGCATGATATACACTGTATGGCATAATCTGTATGTATGTAAAATGAAGTTGGATAGAGTACTTGGCAAGATCTACGGTTGAGAAAGAAAATTATACAAGTAAACTTAGAACTCTTAAAAAGATGGTAGATAAGATGAAAAGTGATGATTATGATTTGCTCCATCATATATTTGATTGAGCTTTCTACTTATTAGTTATTTATAGTCTCTGATTTTGCTGCCCTAAAATATAAAAGCTTTTCACTGCATTGAATTTTCAATACATCCTTAATTATTTAGGTTGTTTTGTTGACACACTTGCTGAGTGGTAGTTCTAACATTTATCTTTTAAGGTCCATACTCAATAATCTTTATCACTGAATTGATAGCAGCAAAATAAAATCAGTATTGCAGAGATAAAAAAATAACAATATTCGAATATGCGCACATCGTCTATAAAAACAAATAATTTTTATCGGAAAATCTATACATATGCATGTAGCCATCAAAACACTTCATATAATATTTATTACTAATTTAACATACAAAAGGTAAGTGCTATATCAGTAAAGAAATAACATGATATTAACATAACAAATAGAAATATGAACTGTATACACATCTCTCCAATATCATAAAAATTTGTGCGCCAAAATTAATAAACATATCAGAGAGAGAGGTAAACCATAAAATTGGTTTTCAATCGTAAAACGTTGGTTATGATGTGTTTAAAGCTTTTCACGATTTTATTAAATTGTTTCAGTTAACATGAGTTTCGAAATGGCACTGTAAAATAGTTTAAGTTTATTTTCATAGGCCTAATTATTATTTTATCGTGTCAAAAATTCGTTTAAAACATTTATCTAAAGATATTAAACAACATTTTTAATACTTGATGATCGTTTCCGATATTTTAACGCGTCTAGCTTCCTGTAGTGCAAATAAAATTCGGGTGATTATTTTAAAGAAAATTATCCGTAATAACAAAATCATCTTTATAATTGCCAGTTTGAAAGATGCTATAGAAAATTTACCAAAGATTTTTCTTTATATTATTTTCTTAAGCGTTCAAGACCTAGGTGGGAGCAGTAAAATTCTGAAAAACTTATTATGCACTTATTAGACTGTGAGCCAAATAAAAATTGCATTTGGTTGTTTCCTAATCTCCTCGGGGAAAGTCTCGAAGGTAAAGCAATATAGATTAAAGATACTGAGAGTCTAGAGCTGGCAGTGGCGTTGGTGGAAGAAGCAATGAGTGCGGTCTACTATAAGAACTGTCTATAGATGATAGGGAAGCAAAGAGAAATCAAGGTCTGGTAGAAGCTTAGCAAGCTACGGGCCAGAGTCAGAAGGCTATTTGATAAATCCAAAATGCATAAGTAATGGGACACTTAAAGATAACAAATACATTCTAAGGGCCAAATTCGTGGTGAACATTATATGAAAGGCCCCAGGATGAGCAAAAATCCACAAAGTCTTGGCGAATGAAGTACTTGAAAGTATCTGAGTGGAATTCCGCAAAAGGAATGACAACATCTAAACGCTGATAAGGAGAAAAGCTTAAAACTGCTTTTAGAAGCATGCTTTCCGGCCTCGTTCACAATGGATACAGCTACATCGCTGCAAAAATCAAATATGTCGAAGGAAGCCATCAAGGTACCAGGTCTGGATAGAATTTACTATTAAAAAAAGGCAGGATAAACTAATACCACATTTATTTCAAATCTAGAGGCTGTTTAGGCTTGAGAATTTATAGCAAGTACGTGGACACAGGTAAAGATTACATACTTGCCAAAAGTAGGTAGGATATCGGACCATACACCCAAATCTTATAGGCCGATAAGCCTGTCATCATTTATGTTAAGAACGCTAGAATGGCTAGTTGACAGGCATATAGGAGATGATGCATTTAAGACGTTTTCATTGAGTGAACGTCAATATGCATATCGAGCAGATATGTCGACGGACTTAGCACAGGATGGTCTCAACTGGCTACTCTCAAAGTCAATATAGATCAAAGAAAAATCATTAATCACGTTTCTAGATACAGAAGGGGTATCTAATTATGATTTAATCATTTGTATTAAGAAAGCGCTGGAGAAAAGGCAGCTATCAGCCAGTATATGTTAATGGATACCGAGTACAGGCATATCTGAAAAATAGGATAATAACATCATCCTCAGGCGAAAGTAGGTAGATGAGCTCTCCAACTCTACTGTTGTGGGATATCCTGATAGGTAATCTGCTCCAAAAGCGATCTACTGAAGGATTCTTACGTCTAGGATATGCAGATAATTTTCTGGTACATTCACGGAGAAAAGTCAAAAAACTCTCAACATGACTGAGTTCTGAAAGGGCTACAGGGATTGGTTCTTCACAGAGAAACAATTATCTTTTCCACAGAGGTGAAATACTTAGGAACGTTTTTAATTAAAAATAAAATGGGATTCACACTTTCAAAAGGTTACACAGAAGGATACGATAGTAGCAAGTTGGTGTAAAATAATATGTGGGAAAAACTACGATTTAAGCGCCCTTGAATATAGTCAAGGATGGCGAGACTCATGATAATATATGGACTTGTGACTTGTTGAAAAAGACCAGTCAACTAGGGGCGAGGAGGCTACTGAGTGGCGTGGCGTGACACGAAAGCCATGAACCCTACTTCTTCAGCCGTCTGGAGGCAATAATAGACCTACCACCAATACACGCTTACATACAAGGAGATGCTATGTCGGTAGCCCACAGATTGTTGCAAGGACAAGCATCAATGAGCAAGTGTCAGGGCCCCGCCAGAGAAAAATTGCTTAGGGAGGTTAGGTCAAACTACGTGTTGAGCATGCCCACATCACACATCACATCACTATAACATTCAGATTTAAAAGCAATTTCTAGATCATAATTCCAGAAAAAAACAGCTGGAAGGAGCCCATCAATAAGGGCAGAGATCGTCTGGTATGCTGACGGCTCGAATATCGATCAATAAGTGGGAGCCGGTACAAGCGAATCAATTTGGACAAATATTTTATAGGAGCAGTTTATGTGGACTCCCACAACTATTTCAAATATTGCAGATACCTTGGAATTCTGTAAATTGTCAGATTACATACTTTTCCGGTAACACATAATATAAAATAAAATAAACAAGTGTAGACATCAAGATATAAAAAATAAAATTACAAATATTGCCTTGTTTGTATTGTATTGTTCCTACTTCAAGAAGTCTTTTTTCAAAATTTTTATAGGCAAATTGTTAAGACTTATGTGCCAAAATCATTTAGTTTTTTGTTTACTACGGTACACACTTTAAAGAGAGATCCTATGGCACTCGACGAGCAGTGTGTGTGGATGATGTTGATTGACACGGTCCTTAAATAGTTGTAGGTTGTTGTTAGGGGGAAACAGATGTCCTGAGAGTGAGTTCCACAGTAATGCAGTGTGCCAGACAAAGAAGTCCTTGTAAAGCGACGCTCTAGTTGTTTCCTGTTGTACAACGAACGGGTGCGCTCTTGCCGTCTGTCGCGATTGTCTGAGAGGCGCTGCTGGGAGCAGGATGATGCGAGCCAAATCCTGGAAAGATCTGCCGTAAAATATTTGTAAAATAGAGATGTCTCGCGTACATGTGATCCAGACTATCCAGATACCGGGTCAACTTCGGATCGCCGACGGGACGCACAGCTTTTGAATGGAATCCAGCAGCTTTAGGGTGTGCTTAGGTGCGGTGGCCCAAATGTATGAGTAGTTCTAAGCACAGTCTTATTTGCGCTTTGTAGAACAAGAGCCTGCTGCTAGGGTGTATACAGTTTTTTTTGTTGCGAAATAGCGCACCAAGCTTCTGCGAAGCTGATTTTGCAATGCTAGCAACGTCGTCATGACAGGACATTTGCTGTTGACTAAGACACCACCAAGTAGTCCGATTGACTAATAAGAAGGAATGGTCGATCCTGCCATAATGATATCAGGGCCCGCCGTATTGGCTTTCTTGGAAAACGTGGCTGCTTGGGTTTTTGCTGCGTTAAACTGGACCAAATTCCTTTCGCCCCAGGTTCGAACGTTCTCCAGATCTTGATTAATTGTTGTAATCTGCTCCTGTCTGTGGTGATAAATACCAGTTGCTGGTAAAGGTTTTTCTGATCTTAATTGGGAGACAAGAGTACTGTCATCTGCAAAACTGTAAACAGGATTATTGGTTTTCTGACCTATGACCTATTAATACAGATGAGGAGTGAAGTGAAGTGAAGGTATTGCGCCCTGAGGCACTCCCTCATTAATGGTGAATGTGTCTGAGATGTGCCCATCAACTGCAACGTGCAAAGATCGGTTCTTATGGAAACTGGCAAGCTAGCAACAGAGAGACGCTGGTAGCCCGAAGGACGGCAATTTTTTGAGCAGTCCATCATGCCAAACTCTGTCAAATACCTTCGAAATATCCAACACAATCGCTCGAGATTCTCCGTAGTTCTCAATTGCCTTACTCTATATATGAGTGGTATAGGCCAGTATATCTCCGGTTGATCTCTATTAGCGTAAGCCGTATTGGTTATCGCTAATTATTCTGTTGGTCTTAAGGTACCTGAGTAGTTGCTAATTGACTACACGTTCCATGACTTTGGAGATTATTGGAGGCAAGGCAATTGAGCGATAGTTTGAGGGCGTGGTTTTCCTGCCTTTTTTGAACAGGCTGTACTCGAGCGACTTTCCAAGAAGATGGGTAAATCCTTTTTCGGTAAGACAGAGAAAAAAGTGTGGAAAAATTGGTGTTAGTTCGTTGGCGTTTTTCTTTAACACAATGACAGGTATTTCATCCGGAT
>MU182327.1:82930-98716 GCA_016904865.1 Pissodes strobi
AAATATTTCTTCTATTTTCATTGATAATTAATATTTGATGGCATAACGTGTGTATATATTTTGATATTGTTATTAACATGATTTGCATAAATATTTCTCCTGTTTGATGGCATAACATATGTATATATTTTGATATTGCTATTAACATAATTTGCACAAGTATATTGATTTCATTCTCATTGATAATAATTCATATTTGATGGCACAACATGTGTATATATTTTGATATTGTTATGAACCTAATTTGCACAAATATTTCATTTATTCTCATTGATAATTTATATTTGATGGCCTAACATGTGTATACCTTTTCATATTGTTATTAACATAATTTGCATAAATATTTCTCATATTTTCATTGATAATTCATATTTGATGGCCTAACATGTGTATATATTTTGATATTGTTATAAACATAATTTGAACAAATATTTCATTTGTTCTCATGGATAATTTATATTTGATGGTATAACAAGTGTATATATTTAATGAAATCGTTTTATGCTGTGAATAACACTGTGTATTGTTTCCTGTCTCTTCGTGCTGGAATTTTAGTTTTAGTATGACTGTGATTGTAATGTAAGTAAGGGACTTGATGAATCCACTAACATTTTCCTCCCCTGACTGAGCGAATATCCTAGCTATAAATCGTGAGCTTGCGAGCAAAGCACCCTAAGTCGTTCTTTTAACAAATGCTATATTTTCAATGATTTGCTTTTGTATGAAACATATGTGAAATTTAAATTAACATTATTTTGTAACCTTGAATTTTTGACTTGATGCCAATTGCTTATAAGCACCCGAAATGATAAAGGATCTGTAGCCTGTGCAGAATTACACAGAATGAAACCACATATCGAAATTGAAATGTATTATATCGAAATGACTATAACTAATAAGCAACAGTAAAGGAATACTATTCAATCACAAATAATGTAATCAATCGCTAAGCGATGACGAAGGAAATATATATTAATCGGCCTGCAGGTCTTACTAGAGATATTAGCTCAATTTGCAACTATAGCTGAGTAGCCTCCCGTATGGGACCTCAGTACCTGCTGGCGACGTCTGGCTAACTAATACTAAACTCTTCAGTTTTGAATGTATTGTAGTATTGTCACAAGTGTGGAACGACAAATTGCGGTGCGTGAGACAGTGATTTAATTAATTGTTATACTAATAAAGGTTGTACAGCATAACTCGGTTTAGGAATGGGGATCGAGGTTTTCTCTGCCATGCTCTTTTCCCTCGTGAATTCCAGGCGGAGTATGGCACGCTTTTCTTTAATAAATTAGGCGTATTAGGAATCTGTGGTTTAATTTACATGACGCACCTTTCCCTCAAATTTCCCTAATTGTGTTTGGTCGAAGCGCAATCCGAATAATTAAAATTGTGTAAGATATCATAATAATACAACCTAGGTATTAATTTTCTTTTAAATCTAATTTGACGATCATTGGCAAAATAAAGATAAAGCACAATTTTACTTATCTGATTCAACTATGTTGAATCGACCCGGGTACGTTATACTACAATACAATAAGCAAATCTGGAATATCTTCCTATTATAACAGGAAGGAGTTGATAGTCTCGACGAGAAATGTTCCAAGAGTTATGAGCAGCCGAACTTGTAGGTGGCTAATGGTAAACCCCTTCAGTGTTCTGGATATGTCTGTTGTAAATTTGAATATTTTACACCAGTGTTACAAAAAAAATCGAAAAGAGGAAGAAAAAAGTTATTTTGTCGAATAATTAGCAAAACAACTAGAACGTCTTGTCATAAGCCTTGGAATTACAGCAAAAGCAAGGACGCCGACCCACCCAAAGATCTTTGTTCTGGAAAACCGGTAAATATGTGATCTGTCCTTTAGTCCAATATATAACGCCAAAATATCTATGCATTAAGTGTCGAAAACGAGTATGCCTAAACTGTAGAAAGCCAATTTGTGACAACTGTATTGAAGGAAAATAGTAATTTGAGAATTGCTGGCCTGAGATATTATGTTCGATACTTTTTGACATTTTTCGTGTCAGCCGTTCTGATTATTATTATTTATATTTTTCGACTCAAGAAATAATTTATTATTTTTGTCCACTATTCTTCATTTTCTGTTTCTTTAGCGATATTACTTTTATTTTGCTTACAATTAAGTTTAATTTAATTTATTAATTTGTTATTAATTTGTTAGGTTTGTTCATTTTTTATAAAACATTAAGTTTTTTAAAGTATTTTATTTATTTGCACCAATTAAGAAATAGTCGTCTCTTAGACGATACCTCTCTGTTTACGTAACAAATCCTTGTCTCCGGTTAAATTAGAAGCTAATATAGCCCGGGATCAATATACACGTTTTTCCTCGAGAAAGGAAATAGTTTTTAAGCGGTTTTTTATAGGTAGTTCATACCATCCTTTTTAACATACTTAAAGTCCCAAAGTCTCCCATTCTGAGAACCCTAAAAAATCTTGGCCGCCATCTTGGTTTTCTTACTTTTGTATAAACAGCTCGTTAACCGTTTTTTTTGTTTTTTTTTGCTTGTTACGATATGATAAAAAATAAAAAAGTTATGACGGTAAAACTTTGGCCGCAAATTTTAGTTTCAATGATGGTTTACTAAAAAAAGGTGTAAAATCACAGTTGTATAAAGAATTTGTTTCCCTCGTAACCCCAATCCTATAAATAAAACTGTTTTGTTAAGTGATGGAGGATTGTTCCTACATAGCGTCGTCTGGCAAAAACAGCAACCTATCATGAAATATGTCTTAAATATTTTGCACTGCATTCTTATACACAGAATTGTTTTATTGTTTTTGACAATGACATTACATCTACAAAAGACGCTTTGCAACAATTTAGATATCAGGGAAGTATAGAAGTGTCAGTAACTCCAGATTCCGTTTCCCAAATATACCTTAAAAGTAGTAAAAACAAACAATGTTTTAATGACTTCTTAAAGGGATATTCACTGAAAGTAGGTTCAGCAAGCCCAAAGAGATGCTGATGTTGACATAGTTCTAACAGCAGTTAACCACAGTGCATTTTATAACACTGTTGTTTCTGAAGATACTGATGTCGCTGTTTTTTACACCATCCCAAAATATACAACATTTATTTAATAAGACCTGGAAAAAGGGCCAAGGCAGATAATGTGTAGCAAATTAGTACATTACAGTAAATGGTATGGTATGGTATGATAGAGAGGTCCCTCGGCAAGAGTTGCTCTTCAACACGTCGACCACATAATTGATCTTTTGTGTATATCCTTTTATGTTACACGAAAATTCCTATCTCTTTCGAGAATCTCCGAATATTTCGAGGGTTGAGCTTTTGTAGATCTCTAGGTGCCACAAGGGCATTTTCGAAATGTCTCAACCTTTGGTGATTTAGTGCCTGATATTTGTAGAGTAGGTGCTCCGACGTTTCAGCCATGGTTTTGCAGAATCTGCATTGTTCGTCAGCAGTTTTCCTTATTTTCTTGCGGTTTTACGCCCTCTATCTTTGCACCTCTTAGTTCTTTTTTTACACATTCAGAGATGGCAATATTGATAGCAATTAGTTCTGCTCGAAAGATGGTGGGAGTGTTTCCTAAAGGTGCAGAAATTCGACACTTAGATCCGTAAATTCCGGTTACCACTCCTTCTTTCATCTTTGGTTCATTTGTACCAGACAAGTGATCCCCTCTCTAGTTGTTTTAGTCTTTCCCCCGTACAATTGCGGTTTTCGATTACCACTTCAAAGGAGCGATCAACATGGAGATTTGTTTCCATTGTATTGGTTGGTTTGGTCATCGCCTCTATCTGGATGTCTTTCAGAATTTTATGTTAACCAGTCAGGCTTACTGACTTCAGTTTTTGTGTCTGAGTCAAGTAAGGTTTCCAGAGCTGTTGAGGGACAGGCCCTTGTTATTCCCAGAGAGGCAAGCCTTTGTACTCTTGTTGGCTTTCGCTGTGTTGTTATTCTCTTTGTTTTTACCCACCATACTAAGCAGGCGTAGGTTATAATAGGCTTTGCAACAGTGTTATAGGTCCATTAGATGATGGAGGGTTTTAGGTCCCATGTTTTGCCAAAAAGTCGTCGACAGGCCCAGAGTGCTGCCGTTGCTTTTTTATAGTTCTTTCCAGGTTAGTTTCTGGTCAAGATACTTGACCTCTTTTGAAGGCTCCACCGTTGTCTCTCTCAAAGTGGTTCCATTGAGGTTAAGCTACCACCTTCTTTTTGTGAATGGGATCACTACAGTTTTGCTTGGGTTGATATTTAGTCTTTCCTTTGTACACCATGTGCTGACAAGATTGAATGCATTTTACATACGTTCTAATAGCACGTTGTTATGCTTACCTCTTATTATTATAACTAGGTTATCTAGGTAACCTTGGACTTCAAAGCCTGCTTCAGTCAGTCTTACCAGTAGATCATCAACAACCAGAGACCAAAGCATGGGCGATAGGATCCTTACTTCACAAATGGTTAGCATGGATAGTGGTTGGTTTCACTGCTCTGCGGGTTGTGGCACGCTGATTGGATTCATGTCAGGTGTTGTCAAATGTCTAGACATGCACACAGCGCCACATTGCAGCAAAAGTTAGGCCATAACACGTCGAATCAGCAGTTATTGTCTGTATATGTAGCCATAAGGCTTCCTTATTTCAAAATGAAGATGCACCAGAAGAAGAATTATGTGAAATTGTCTTTCAAATGGGGCCAACAAAATGCATAAAATGTTGGTGCAAATTTTAATCCAGCAATATTACCACCTGTCGAAAGACATATCGCTAATATCTTCGATAAGCTCACAATATATCAGGTAGGATTGTAAAACCCAAATATTTATTGAATGTTTCCTTATTTATGTCATAGAATAATAAAGTAAACTTGTAAAATAACTTGAAATAAAATAGTAATTGATTCACAAGTGTTGGCAAGGCGGTATTGGTGACTTAAATGCAAAAATCTAAGTAATACTTTGCGACTAAAGATTCTAAGACGAATGTCTGTTTTTGATTATCTACAAAAAAGTAGGTAGATAACATATTTCACAAAAAAATACACCGTTCTCGAATTATTTACAAAAAACTACAAAGTCCAAGGTAGAGGCCAAGATTTTTCAGTGTTCCCGGAATGGATGACATTGGTACTTTTAGTAGGTTAGTAAGGAGGATATGACTTATTTATAAAAAAAAATTAAGGAAAATAACCTTCAACATATTATAAACCTCAATAGAATAAAAGCTCAAAACAACCCAAAAAATTTCAATAATTTTTTCCGACCGTGTATTTTCACGTGACGTCATGTGGATATAAAATAAACTTTAAAGTAGTCCATTGTTAGGTTTTCTGCGTCATCGACAAGTTTGCTAGGTAATACGTTAGTCATCCGCACGCAGCCAAAAATTATCCGCAAATATAATTATTGTTGTAAAACCGATAAAATACTGCTATACAACTCCAACTATATTGTCTTAAAACTAATATTTTAATTTTATTGTACTATTTTGACAAGCCTTTTTTCATAGCCACTGATATTAAACGGTAAAAATAGAAGTTCTATATGCTAATTTAAACTCATAGACCCAAACATCTTATAAATAGATTTTCTACTGGGTAAGCGTGTCATTAATTCTGTACGGTTACTTAACAATTCAAAATCACTTTTGTTTGAGCATAGTTTTAAACGAAATTTATCAAATATATGAGATGCAGAAAATTTGGCGATTGTTTAAATTTGATCGAGAGATGATGAAATACTTTTAGTTTTGGTTATCCTTGGTTACCATAACTTTTATAACGAAGCTAAACTTTTCATGAAATCGCCTTACACTAAATTGTTATTGTAACAACTTTTTTCATTAAAATAAAAATTATTAATTGGTGCCTCATCAATTATGATTTTTTCATAGTTTCAGGTTCTGTCTAAACCAATGATAAATTTAATTGATTCTACTTATTGCTAATTCATGGTAACGTCAAAATTTTAGTAGTTTGTGCCTACCTTCCTCAAGGCTCGATTAGTGATCAACAGAGTATCACGAAGTGAATATTAACTGAGCCCTGAGGAGGGTAGAAACTGAGAAACGAAACGTTGGCGCAAAATTAAAGAACATTAGCAATAAAGTCAAGTTTCCTTTTTTCAATAAACGAATAAGCTGAGCGTGACATACTACAACTAAAAAACTTATTTCCCATGACAACGACTACAGGTATATCGTAAAGTTCAATCCACTTAAACTGACCGCATGCATTTTAATCCTCTGAAAGAAGTCGCGATCTTCGAGCGGATGCAGTAATTCAATTCAATCCTATTTGTTAAGTGATTTGGACTAAATTGCGACAGATGGATATCTGGAGATCTGCGTTTTTGTGTGATAAATACAGGGATTCACGAAATGAACTTTGAAATCAAATAGATGATCGAATATGTTTTCATTATTTACTGGCCTAGCTGTAGTTTTTATTAAAAATTGAATTGAATGAATATTAATTGCCTCGAATGTTAAAACTATTTAATCACAACAAAAATACAATGAATAGTTTCGGCGGTAGGATCCTTGTGAAACATCGTTGAATAATAATACTAGAGATAATTAGTACACTGCTTTTAGATGTTTTAAAATAATTTAATGATATATTTTTCTCTACATATGTTTCGGCTTCATGAGGCCTTTATACAACTACTCTTGATAAAGGCCTCATCAAACCGAAACATATGTAGAGAAAACTATCTCATTAAATTATTTTGAAACATCTAAATGAAGTGTACTAATTATCCCTAGTATTATTACAACGAAAATAAATGAACCCTAGGTGCAAGTTCAATTTTTTTATTTCATTATCTATGTTCTATTCTATTTTACAGAATTGAAAATTGAAAGGCTCGCGACTGGTTAAAATGTGGTTGTATTCGGTTAGTTGAATTGTATCCGGTATTCGCGAGGTACAGTGTTTTTCCATATATTCTGGAGCAACCTTAGTGCTTTTATTTTTAGAGCTAGGAGAACTTTAAATTACTACAGTTCAAATATTTTTCTGAGCTTTACTTTACAATTTGATGTTGGATAAAGCAAATTTGTTTTGTTTTTATTTAATAGATTACTCTGTATATTTAATTCATATATCGGATCATTGTATTTGACCAACACATTGTTTTAGAGCGTTATCTTTCCATCACATTAATGAAATGTTAACCGTTTGAATATTTAGGTAGCCTGCGCGTTAGAGAACTCCAGTTAAAAAACGCCGTCCAATTGGCTAGATAAGCACGGGTGTTACACTAGCCCCGCCCGTCAATGTTGCTTACGTTTTCTGACTTCACGCGTTCGTATTCATGCAACACACTCCGCTCGCTACGGGGCGCAATATTAACCCAAGGCATGCCAAAAAAACTAAAAAAGTTCCGGGAGTCGAACCCATTGCTCCGCATTCTAAATGCGAACCTTACCACCTGAACCAGGCTTTCACATTCCTGTTTTCTCGAAAAGTCTCATACAAATGCTTGAAGTGTACGAAAGTAAACAACCTTGACGAGTGGGGTTGGAGTTAGCCAATCAGGCGACGCTATTTAACTAGGGTCCTGTAACGCGGAGCCAACCTAAATGCGCTCACTGTTTTTTCATTTTTAAAGATAGAAATATCAATCCCAATACCCAATCTGAACCATATAGAAAATTTAGAAAATCATAAGTTCTATAGCTTCTCGATGGTCATTAACTTGTTTTGCTAAAAAATCCTGGCGTTTCATAAGAAAATCTACAACCTTGGTAGTTTAAAGTTTTTTTTTTATAGCTCTACAAGTAAGAGCGCTAGAGCTGCTCCAAAATATACGGAACACTCTTGTACCTGCATTATTTGGTTCATACAAATACTTAGTAGGGTTCATACATAAAGTAAATATTGAATATTCTTATTGGAACTGAGCAGGATTTCTTTAAATCATTTCTATGATGTATGCCTTGTGTGGTGGTTTCTATGTAAAAAATGCACGTAGCAATTCGACTGCCTAGGATATTTTACTAATTGCATGGACAACAAAACTCAAATATTTTCATGTGTTTATCCAAACGGGTGTGAAATATTTATTGTTTATTTAGTTACTATGTCGACATGACCTGTTTAAACAGAACCAGTTATTTGTTTAAATATATTTCTATGTATATAGAAAAATGTAAAACCAGAAGTTTGAACTATCAAAAACAGCAGTCTACCTGAGCCCCCCGAATGGGTAGACAGTATTTTCAGTTCGTTTATTTTTCTACAAATTTTTCAAAAAAAAAAATTAAAAATGCATCGCGAAAAACGTAAATTGTCATTTTAGAATGCTATAACTTAAAAAAATCTTAGGTTAAAGACAACTAGAAGGATTAGTTGTAATAATCGGCGTCAATGGTGACAAAAAGCCAGCTCAGAATTATCGTCAGAAAATGAAGAAAACCGGTTGGCAATGAAAATTATAATAATAATAATAATAATAATAACGAAAATTACTGAAATAAGACCAGATAAGACCATCTCTGGAATATTGTTCACATGTGTAGAGATCGGCATCCAAACACTTGAGAACTAACTAACCCAAAAATAGAACTTGCAAGGGCCGGGGGTCGAACCCATTGCTCCGCATTCTAAACGCGAACCGTACCACCTGAGCCAGGCTTCCACATTCCTATTTTTCTCGAAAAGTATCATACAAATGAGTGAACTGCAGAAACGGCGACGCTATTTAACTAGGGTCCTGTATCGCGGAGGCCAACTAAATACGCTAACGGCTTTTTAATTTTTAAAGATAGAAATATCAATCCCAATACCCAACACTTGCTCAAGATATTAGATTCTATACAGAGGAGAACAGTCCGTCTTGTGGATGACGCAGAGGTGACTAAAGACGTTTATAACCTCGAACATCGATGGAAAGCGGCGGACCTATCTCTCTGCTATCGATACTACTATGGAAGGTGGTTGAACGAGCTGGCACTTATGATTCCTTCCGGAGTTGTGCCAAACAGAAACACCCGTCAGACACAACACCTAGGACGTCGCTGTTGCAGGACCTCTTTGTCTGGAGGACTGCTTCGCTCTGGAACGGACTTACGAGTAGCATCTTTCCCAAGAATTACAACCTACAGCGTTTCAAATCCAACGTCTATCGTTTTCTCGGCACACGCACCGCTCGTTGAGTGATATAGGATTTTCCTTTTGTGTGTGTGTGCCGAACATAAAAAATAGATTCACATAAAGAAACGAATATGACCTCCGTCAGAAATGCCTATCAAAGGATTTTCAACAGGAAATGATTTCTGTTAAGTAAATTTGAGTAACGACTTGAAAGATGAATACCAATCTTCGGGAACTCAAAAGCAGCAGCAAACATCTACATTTACCTTAATAAATAAGTTTACGAAAGTCTACTCTATTTCAACTCTCTATCCAAGTAAGGAAACCACATATCACTTGCTGATGGGCGAAAAGTCCTAAAAATGAAAACCTTCCACGTCGCAACTCGCTCTCGAAATAAGCTAAAGCTACTTGACTGGAACAGTAACTTGGTATTGTTGGACTATGTGACTACGGTCAACAGCCTACCCACCAATAGAAATTGCTCGGTCCATTTTTTAACTATTACAGTTATTGCCTTTTCTTGTTTTTCTCTTTTTTCTCCATCATTGCTCTTGTATTTTTAATTGCGTTTCATATGACTAGGCTTGTAATAATTATCGTTTCATTATATTTTCTGGGAATAGTATAATGTCTAGCTCTCGGTTGCATTGATCCCTATTTCTTGTCTATTTAGTGCCCTCGAAAAATGCTTGTGCGACTCTATTGAGGATATCGCAATATCGACAGCTGTGGCTATCAAACTTGCCCATATTTTTGGCATAGTTTCCAGATCTCACACTGGGTTGTGAAACAGTCCACGGTGGAGACATCCATCGTAGCCATATCCTTATGTCTGGTATAACTCCTCTAGACCACAATCCCATTGGGTAATTTTCTTGCCACCTTTTCTCTGGTCTCTTTCCTGTACATGACAGATCTTTTATTAGCTTGCAGATCCATAGGAATCGATTTTATTATCACCAAGAATACTATAGTGGACACTGTCCTGTAAGTAAAGCTTATTCTCATCATCGCCTTTCTTTGCAGCTTCTATATTTTTTCCAATTGCCTCATACCATATGGCAGCTGCCTATAGTGTCATGAAATAAAATGCCCTACCCAGTATTTGCCTTTCGATATTGTATGGTCCGCTATATTGGACATTATTCTGGATAACGCGGACGTCATCTCCTATATTTTTTCGTTATCATCTATTAATATCTTAAAATGTCAGACTGCCTTTATAGGTTTTACTTCTACTCCTCTTAAGCGCCAATTCTAGTCTGTTAAGCTGCATCCGATTATCTATACGCTTCAGTGATTCAGTGACTATATGTACCAATTCTTACTCTTCATCCATTGTCGTCATTAACGCCAAATTATCTACACAACCAAACGGTTACTGCATCAACAGTGACTGATTCACAACCCCGCTGTATAGAATATTCCACAAAGTTGGTATCGGAATTGATCCCTGGAGAACTCCATCACTCTCATTTCCTTTGCCTTATCTCTCTAAATCTTTCTTACCTGAAATAACTTCTGATTATATTGACTAAATATGGTGAGATGTTTCTTCTATGCAACTCGTCAATTATTTTCCCATGTAGGTACTGATGCTAAACGTATTTCTAACGTATAGTGTAACTGACCTCTTGAATTCTCCTGCACCCTAATCACTGCTTCAATGGCTGGAACTGTAGAAACTGTCGTGGAAATAGATCATCTCTTTCTTCTATTTTCTCTACTAGCCTAATTATTATCAACCCTTTGTATAGCTTGGGCAGTGTATTGAATAAACATAACGGCCTATACGCTGATGGATCATGTTGTTTGTCTGGTTTCAGAAGTATTACCAGCCTAGCCATTTTTCAATTGTTCAGAAATTCCTGCTTGCTCAATAGATAGTTTAAGCCAGCATGAGCCAACGGAAGGCTATACTTTCTTGATTGATATAGGCGAGATTCTGTCTTGGCTTGGGGCTTTACTCGTTTTCACCTTTACCGTCGCTTATGTTAGTTAATTTAAGTAAACGGTTCTATACTGTTACTCGTTAGCCCTATCGGCAGGTTATATTTGGCGATGCGATGCCCGAAATCTAATCTAGCCTATACGGAAACAATCTTTCTGTGATATTCTGTGTTACTTCGCTGCTAGTTCAACTGGCGCTCTATTCGTTAGGTTTCCATTGCCGCATGCTTATTACACCCAAACTGATACCATCTCTTTTATTCGGCTAGGCAAAAATATGCAACGCTTCTGCGGCGAAAAGTAAAAAGAATTTGCCTCTACGTAGCAGTTACACAAATTTTCCATACGCTTCCGCGTGATTACAGCGACTCAAGTGGCGCTTTAGAAAACTAGCCAAATGACCTGAATATCTTACTGTTGCTTCCCGACGGGATTTAAGTAGAAATAAAACCTGTGAATGGTGAGTCGTCGTTAGAAAATGAGTCGTTGTTAGAAAAGATATAAGATCCGATTGTCGTACTAGATTTTTATTTTCTTTTTCTCGATTGTGGGCATGCCTTGGAGCCTTGGGTTTTTGTTAGTTCCTGTTTGTTGAACCCCCTCCCCGTAGTGAGCGGAGGGCCATGCGAAAAGTGAAATATTAGTTTAATGATAAAAATTGGGTTAAGAGCCGATTTATACTGGATATACAGCACCTTGCATGTATTTCCGCGAATATATTCGCCTGCTCACCATTCAAAACATATTACAACAATAATAACCTACGTATGCCGAATGTATGGAAAATTTGTGTAACTGCTACGTAGCGTCAAGTGTAAAAAGACCCTCTGTCTCTTCGCCTTTGTCCTTAACACTAGTACTACTTCCGCGCTGCTTCATGAGATGGATTGCTTGTGGTTATTTCATGTCCTTTGTCTTGTTATATCTCTTTTAGAAGTTGTGGTTTAGGTTTCCCTTCTTCAGTATTCATCATGTTCTTTGGTGTTTATTCTTGGGCTTCTCGATTACATTATCTTAAAATATCCAGTCGTGCTTTCCTTTATCAAACTGATCGCATACAAAAAATGTTATATGCTCTACTATATCCTCCGCTCTACACATTGGTGATTGTTTTGCCCATTTTCATTTTTTAGATACACAAATTCCAGCTCCTAAGCCAAACGGTATATCGGTATCAAACTCACTATTATAACCACTTGTTCTGTAGACTCCGTTCTGTACCGGCTGACTCCGGAAAAGTCCTCTTGCCAGTAGCTTTTTATTACTCTTTACGCTTAGGCCTTCCACCCTTGTTAGTGCTGCGTAGAGGAATACATCTCTGAACTCAGAATCTATTTTTTCTTGTTTGGGTTCGCCTAAATTTGGCATAAGTCTTGTCAAAATAATAGTGATTTCATTTGCTATTTTCGTAACTATCTTTTTATGTACTACTATAAACTTACCCTCTGGTCTATGGTAATAGCCAGGTACCTCAGTGGTGCAGATTCCACTGCTCTTCAGCTCATAGCAACCGGTTTTGAACTTTTATTTCCATACCCCAACATAGCTTCGTTTATTTTTGGGGACAACTCCACTCTTTTAAGTGCGTCCATTGACGCAGATCTCCAGATGGTACATTCCACAAAATATATCTCAGTACCGATCCCTCTGGTATTCTTAAACTGATATTCATATTCTGGTCTCTACTTGCGTGAATAAATACTCTTGTCTGATAGGTAGCTGGCGTCATTATTTATTTACGTCAATACATCTCTTTTTGTCAGTCTTTTAGTATAAACTTCCATGACGTACGGTCTGCAGAACAAATGTACGTAGCCTTGTCACTACTAGCTCACATTTAAAAACCTGGATTAAACTGGCTCAAAAATAACAAGCAGTGTAAACATCTATTGGTTGAAATATTTAACCTCACGTTTTGCTACGCGGGCGCGGGTCAAATTATTGTAGTTAGACCCTAGGATACCTTGAATATATTTTATTTTTGGATCAGATTATTGACTGCCAGTAGAGAAGCACATTATTTATTGACATCATTAGTTTCGATATTACAAGCAATTTAGGAAAATTCGAATTATATCAAGACATAATAATATATACCTCGGAAAAGGAAACGGTAGGTTTAATATATAGCGTCAATTCAATAAATAAGTAAGGAAAGCAGGTAGGTTTGGGAATAATACATTTAGCACACAATATTCCGACGCAATATTCTATTACAGGCGTAAGTTTTTTCTTATATAGGTACATTTACCTACATATATCTATTTAGAAATATTTAAATTCGTAATCCAAACTGATAACCGCTTTTCATTTTAACGTATCTTCTAATTGATCATTTTTTCTGAATATAAATTGAACAGAACTGAGAAAGCACGCACATTTGTCGCATACCGTCTTTGACCTCTAACTTCTGTATTTTCTTGCATTGCTCTATTAGCCATTATTTATTATCTCAATTTATTTTTGATTTCCTCAATGTTTTTATTTAAAAATCTTTTTCTAGGTTATATCAGCTGTAAAATTTCATTGTTCGGTCATGGTTTATGTTTGGTTGTGTTGCTTTCTAATTTATTTTTAGTTACCTCTAGGGCATCCAAGTGTACAAAACGTTAATGTCTGGATATTTTTACAGCACTATTTAACTATTACTAAGAAATAAATGGAATTGCAAATATGGATTTCTGATGTCTTGTAATTAAATTCAATTTTTAGATGCTTTCGCTATTTTCTCAACTAGGCATATGCTAAAATGCTCTTATAAAGTTAGCACAGTATAACTGAAATTAAATTACGAGATTTTATTGGCCCCAAAAGGAGAGAAATTAATAAATTAAATTTGCAGTGTACAAAAACTGCTAAGCTAATTTCTTTTCAATGCTAGAGAAATAATATATTTTCAACAACATAATGAAATTTGAAAAAAAAACGGTTGTTGGAACTGCTTTTCACACAATAACATATTAGAAAGGAAAACACTTCGCTAAAACGTACTATAATAGCGTCTTTAACACGATATATCTGGTAAATAAATCAGCTGAACTTCATCCGTTTACTCATCCAACGGCTTAAAATAGAAACAGACCTTTACGTGTTTTATTTCAAATTTTATTGTTTCGTTTTGCGTTAGTTTTGATTTCAAATAATCCAAAAATATCACGTCAATAGCTTGTCCTTCCTAATATACTCTATATACTATTATACACATATTACTCTAAATGCTGCTATATTAGCGATCAATATCATAATATATTTAGTTATTTTATCGTAAATTTATTACGGACTAAAGCAGGAATTTCTAAACTTAAGCTTTAAGAATATCGTTTCTTTATTACAGAGTTTGGCATGACGGACTGCTTAACCAACTACCGTCCCGTCCTTCGGACTGCCAGTCTCTCTCTGCAGCTGGCTTGCCAGTTTCCTTAAGAGCCGATCTCTGCAACGTTGCAGTTGATGGACACATCTCAGACATATTTACCATCAAAGCGGGCGTGCTTCAAGACGCAATACTTTCACCAACTCTGTTTCTCATCTATATTAATGACCTACTGACTGAAACGAATAATCCTGCTTACAGTTTTGCAGATGATATGATAGTACCCTTGTCTCCCACTTTTGATTAGAAAAACCCTTACCCTTGACTGAGACTCATCACCGTAGACAGGAGCAGATTACAGCCATCACTCAAGACCTGGAGAAAGTTCAAAATTGAAGCGACTGAAAGTTGGTCCAGTTCAATGCAGCAACCAAGCAGCAACGTTTACCAAGAGGGCCAATACAGCGGGCTCTGACATCATTCGCCTTCATCCTCGTCAATCGGACTGCTGGGTGTCTTGGTCAACAACAATATGTCCTGGCATGATCACGTTGCTAACATCGCAAAATCAGCCTCCCGGAAGCTTGGTGCGCTATTGCGCAACAAAAAACTCTATAAACCGCAGCAGTTGCCCTTGCTCTACAAAGCGCAAATAAGACCGTGCATAAAATATGCTCACATATCTGGTGTGTCGCACCAAAGCGCACCCTAAAGCTGCTGGATTCTATTCAGAAGAGAGTTGTACATATTCTCGTCGGCGACCCGGATTTGACCCGAAATCTTGATAGTCTAGAACACCGCTGACATGTGGTCGAGATGTCTCTGTTTTAGAGATACTTTCACGGCAAATATTCCGCCCCTGGCAACTCCTGTCAGACAGTCACGACAGACGGCAATAGCGCACCAGTTCGTCATACAACTGGAAACACCTAGAACATCGCTTTACAAGAACTCATTTGTCTGGCGCACTGCATCACTGTGGAACTCACTCCCAAGACATCTGTTTCCCACTAATTACAATCTATACTTGTTCAAGAACCGTGTCAATCAACATCTTCGCAGACACACCCTCATAGGATCTCCCTTTAGTGTGCGTCCCACTACCATAAAAAAATATAACCAAGACTGTAATTCAGTCATCTACGACGGCGTCTTGGGGTCACACAAGAGAAAATATTTCAAATCAGCTCTAAGATAAAAAGACACAATTCTGAGATAAAAAGTCAGATATCTGAGGTAAAAAAATCAGAATTCTGAGATGAAAAGTCAGAATTCTGAGATAAAAAGTCAAAATTCTGATAAAAAGTCAGAATTCTGAGAAAAAATGTCAGAATTCTGAGATAAAAAGTCAGAAATCTGAGAAAAAAAAGGTCAGAATTCTGAGATAAAAAAGTCAGAATTCTGAGATAAAAAGTCAGAATT
>MU182327.1:103716-129043 GCA_016904865.1 Pissodes strobi
CTTTATAAATTACTGAACATGTCTATTTTTACTGTAAGGCTGGATTTATGTTAAAATGTAGGTAGGTATTTTATGTTTGGAATATTCGGTTTATTATGTCAGACATAAATAAAGGAGGTTTAAAAAAATTGAAATTAGGATCTTCACAGTCTGAGTTTACTAGTACATCTGAAACAAAAAAAAAAAAAAAAAAAAAAAAAAAAAAAAAAAAAAAAGGTTAAAGTGCAATGGGAAATAGGATAGCTACACTTTCCATATAAATGAATATATAATACATATTATAATAATTATAAATTCACTGATATGGAAAGAGTAGCTATCCTATATCCCATTGCACTTTAACACCACACCAGTATTAGTACAAAAATATATCAACCAAATCCAGTTTCAGATGTACTAGTAAACTCAGACTGTGAAGATCCTAATTTCAATTTTTTTAAACCTCCTTTATTTATGTCTGACATAATAAACCGAATATTCCAAACATAAAATACCTACCTACATTTTAACATAAATCCAGCCTTACAGTAAAAATAGACATGTTCAGTAATTTATAAAGGTAGTTACAAGCAACAAACAAACAACAAACCGCTACCATATTAACCAAAAGCATGTAGCCTTAAGCTTCAAAATCACAGTTTCAAAAAATTTTAAAATATTTTCGGAAAACCTTAGCTATCGAAAAAATCAGCAAAAAAATTAATCCAAATGCTTATGATATATTGTTTAATGAAGTGCAAGATATTAAAATCTTCTTTTTTGCTGCTAAATATTTATCTCATTGGTTGTTTAACGCTATAATGGATGGGCCCTCTTGAGGCCAGTTCCAGGATATAAGGCAACGTCTTTTTTAAGTAGTTCATCTTCATTAGGGTCAATATATTACAACAGTTTATACCCTGGTGGCTTGATCGAAAAGGTCCTATCAAGTGGCGATAAAGGCACGATACGTCATCAGGACAATATAGAATATATTTACAGCGTATAACTCGGATTCATGTCAGGTTCATTTTTATTTACAATCAGAAGGGATAATTCGAAATTTCACACAAATTTATACTTTTAATAATAAAGCACTATGATGAATTTACTGTACCAACGTCTTACAGCGATCCCATTAAGCAAAGTCAGCATATCTCTTCTGCACAGTCTGTCGATACGTTTTAATAATACTTTTCATACAATGGCCATTCAATTAAAAATTGCAAGAATCAGCATTCTATCGAATTAATCCCGTAAAGCATCTGTCCTTTCAGAAATTTGAAGGATTTCTAATTTTAGGGGAAGTGATTTGCCAATTGGGAACCTGCAGATTGTATCATGCGAATAATCAGGGAAAAATTTACATAATCGATTTTGTGGACGCTCATCAGACGGATGCAATTTCGAATGTAACTTGGTGAATAATAATTTGTTAACACAAGATTAATAGTGTTAGTTTTCACCAAATGACAAAGTTAGATAATAAAAATATATAAAAGAAAAATACTTGGTTAATGTATATACTATTTTTTTATTTCGTCTATTTCCTGCTTAAGTATAGGGCGCACTATAAACATCAAGTGTTGAAGAAGCGTCTGATAGTTTGGGTTACTAAACGTGTAACTGAAAATGACAAAAAAACGAATGACCTCAAACATCCAGCTAAACCAGAGTACAATATACTTATTTATACCGTGGCTAAACTGCTATGCATAAAGAGTGCATCAAGGAATTTTTTATCAATTTTTAAAAATCGATATTTTAATTATGGCACAAGGCATCCTGATGCGGTTTAGGATATTCAATTGCTTGGCATACAGGGTATGTGCTATCACTTGCATAACTACATATGCAAATGAGAAATAATATATACAGGGTGTGAAATGATCTGTCGTCAACTTCAAAAATTTGCCACAAACAGTTTTTCATTTCTTTTTCCTTACCAAAACGATCTTTGCTAAAATACGAAAAAATTATTTAAGGGATTCTTTTGTGAACAGTACGCCTTTTTACGAATATAGTTTTTTTTTTAATTTTGACTCTAGCTATATTATTAGTCTATGTGCAGGGATTTTTTATTTAACTTCTAAGGGCATGGCGATAGATACGTTATTGGTTCTTGGAACCATACATTTTTTGCTTATTTCTTATACTAGAGACTAAAATAAAAATTTAAAATTTTTAAGTCTTATTGCCGAAATACCGCGTCCGTCATGAGAATGTATCTAACATTTAACTTTTTGCCTACACATTTTGTAGAGGTGCAGATGCAATAGCGTCGCAGTTTAATGAAGAATTTTGGAACATAGATTATTTTACAGATTCATCTAACATAGGGAAATAACTTCGATGGAACAATCTCGTCATATTAAACACGGTTTATATAGCGCGGCCAAATCATTATGTTATGCTACCATAGGTCTCCCTATATTTTAGGTTTGGTTATCCTTGGAGCAAAAAAAAATAAAAGGGACATTCTTTTGTTATTGTACAATGTGTCCAAAAAAATGTCCCAAATGGACATAAATTCAATCTTGAATCACGTAAATTATTCCAGCTTCTCGATAATATTTTTAAGTACAGAAAGAACACTATTTAAATAAAATATGAATTATGCAAGGTGTCCTAAAAATCGTCCAAAGTCTTCTAAACGCTTTGGTCTATTTTCAGAGACCCCTTGTACAGCAATAGAGAAGTGCCACAATTCTTTTGCTCTCCAGGACAAAGAGACATTTCTGTAACCTTTTTTCATCCTAAAACTTTGTTTTATCATTTATCATTTATCATGTTAACTAAATGTAACATTTAAATTAACATTAAACCTTTATCGTTTCAAGAGCACCATGTATAGCCTGCTGGTAAATGCTTCTTCTAAAAACTTTCGTGTCATATCAAAAAATTAAAAAGAATGATCAAGACTTAATTCAACTACTTGTGAGCCATTCTGTACAATAGTAATGAAATATTCCATTTTAAAGCTACTTGATTCACTGCCAGAAATATAATATTCAAAATTTTGGAACTTCTAGAGAAAATTTTTCTTACCAGCCATGTAGTGGTAGTTGATAGTTGAGGGGAGGTCAAAAGGTCTTGCAGATAGGCTGGATGGGAACTTGCAGCATACCCCAAATCTACTCTCTTCACCTCCTGGTGAAGATCAGGATCCCTTTCTATGGTAGGCACATAGCCTCCTCCCCCTCAAGCCCTCGACAGGTAGTACTCTCTTCAAAATGTGAAGCAGACGGCAGTGCCCTATAATGACTGCTACCAGGGTGCTCAGGGATGCTCTCTCGTCAAGAACCAAAAACTATTCCGTCCTGGAGCGCTATTCTGTACACGCTTCCGAGAGCCGTCGGTATCGGTAAGTGTTAGTTATCGACAGCCGTCGGTAAGTCGTACTGTGCGGCATTCTATATGCTCTGTTACCGACCGATATCGCGAATTCGAGTCGACGAGGATCGGTATCTCTACCGTGCCCTCGTCAACCCCACGGTGAACGCTACCGATGTTTGTCGAAATTGTCTTTCTGTGTAGATGTTATATTTTGGTAGGAATTGCGGATTATTTCAGTGAATTTGGACTATTTGTAGAGCGATTTTACAGTGTGTTGTCTAGTGTTTTATGAGGAAAGCATTGAGTGGCTTTCCATGTATTGGATTAGATGATCCCTCTGAACGATATTATAACGCTAAATTTTGCTGAAAGAACGAAAAAATTATATATGTTACCGGCAAAGTGTTTAATTCAGTCATTTTATGAAATACCTGGACAATATATACAATGCCTGGGTCCTTTAGGCAATGTACGCAACATAATTTGTATTTTATACCTTACCTAGGAATTTTGTAAAACACCTAGGAATTTCATACAATGACGGTTGGTTTGCAGGCAAATTACAAAACTAACATTCTGTTGAGTTGACAGTGATCGGAAAAGTACCCTCTGATAAGGATGCAAGAATAGATCTGCAAACAATTAAAAGTTTGGGTTAGTTTGGGTTAGTTTGAGTTAGTTTGGGTTAGTGTGGGTTAGTTTGGGTTAGTTTGGGTTAGTTTGGGTTAGTTTGGGTTAATTATTAAAAAGACGTTCGTTTACATCGACAACAACGAATCATCAGATTGCCTGATTTACATGTAGGCAAAGTATAAATAAAAGAATTTTTAACACTTTGACAGAGATCTCGTAGGGATTATATAGAATGCCTAGGTAAAGCATAAAAAATGCATTTTTCAATACTTTCCCTAAACATTTTAGTTATTCTATAGAATGCCTAGGTATTTTACGGAATACCTGATTACATAGTTTGCCGGTAACATATACATATATCTTTGAAACTTAAAAAAAAATTTAAACTCTTGCCCTATTTTCCAATGCAAGAATTGTATCGCCAATACCTACTGCTTAATTATCATGAACTTTAAAAAACAGAGGGTATTACATTCAGATTCGTTTTAAATTTGTGAGGCACTGCAAAATTGTGAGATTTTATACCTATAGCATAACCGAACACTTAACAACAAAAGCAAAGGACATCATCATCAGTAAAGACTTCTAAAAGATGTGTCACTATCTACTATCTTTGTATAGCTACATTTCAGTCAATTCGCGCGCCAATTGCAACTTGAAAGTTGCAATTTTAGACGGCGCGGCGCGGCGTAAACCATTTTCATTGACTCATTTTTTTGGAGTGCCAAAACTATGTATGGAAAAAAACGGTCTTCTTGTTCCATATTATATACTTAGGTATACGTATATAATTTATTAGTATTTTAAGCCCACATGTTAGTGCTTAATAGCAAGCCACGACATAAGTAAAAAAGAAACTGGAAGCACAGCACAAATTACAAATGAAGACAAAAATTTAAATAATCCCTCTTCGTTCGCGCATATTTGTGGACAAATCTCAACGGCTTGATGGTGACATTCACCTGATTCACCTCGCCTCAACGCTCATTGGCTGAATGTACCGAATCGAGTGACGTTTAAGAGGCGTCATTTGCGAACCGATATTTGTCGGTTGCATTTCCGAGCGTTGGTAACAGTGGCATACAGAATAGCATCGTCTTGATCCCGTCGGCCGCGCAACCGATGCCTGTCGGTAACATACCGATACCGACAACTGTCGATGCCATCTACAGAATAGCGCTCCTGGTCCTGTTAGGTTCAGCGATTATTTTCTTGTCCTTTCTGCCCAAGTGAAAGTTTCACCACTTTCTTAAGAGCAACTGATCAGTGAGTCTTCTGTTTACCGCTCTTACTTCGACTCTAAAAATACCTGAAAAAGGCACCGCGGGCGGTACCTGGATGGAGCCTGGCTAGTTCGCCTACTATCTCGTTCTTCGCCACCTAGCTGTATCCTGGTACCCATATCAGCTTCATTTGCCAAACATGTAACCTTATTTGCAAATTGCTCATTAGGCGGTTCATATGCTGGCTACACTCAGGCGTGTATCTCTTGACAGTTAGGGTAGGGCGCCGCAAATATTTCAAATATTTTTTACCAGAAATTTATCAATGATTATTAATTCTTGAAAATAAGGTAATAAATTAAAGACCATATAAAAAAACGTTGAACATTTTTGAATACACAAATTAGTTATTATTTTGACTGCAATTTACCAATAAACATCAATATTCCAAATAACTAATTTATTTAAAAGTGTAATCTTACACCAACTCTTTCAGGGCAATTATTAGTCCTATCCCAAAGCAGTTTGAAGTTATGGTTACGCTCTTAAACCAATAATTAGATTCCCTTGTAACGTATCTTACCAGAATAATAAATCAAAGCAACATAGGTTACTACTTGTTAAACTATGCCTTATAACCTTAATATTGCCCAAATCCTACTGTATAGGCAATAAGCTTTTCGGACACTAGCCACATGAATTCTCTAACTAACTAAAGATAAAGTTATGTATCTCTTTTAAGCGTAGATAGCTAGCGCAATAAATGAAACGAGAATATAAACGATAGATGTCAAACGGCCTACAGTTGTAAGGTAAGGCATGTGACCGACAGTCACTTGATTATATATTCATTAATTAAAATGATACATAACGGTAAGAAATATAAGATAAATAAGGCACTTAAATAAATTAAAATCGGCATTACTTCACTCTGGAAGGCGCTTCCTACATAGTACGTCTCTACCATGCGGTGGCGTCACCCTGACAAAGAAAAGTCCTCGGTACGGCTAACTGTCGGCGGGATTAGCAAGGTCAGCTTGAAATTCTACCTGAGAGAAGAAATTCTATCCCATAGAAGGAATTCTGTCCTACGGAAGGACCCTATGTAAATGATAAGTAACTTTAGCCATCTTACAATAGAAACACTCGTGTAGAACATATCTTAAAAAAGGGTCACCACATTAGTTCATCACCAACGTTTATAGGCGATATAGCCGATAATTTTACAAAATATACATTCTACTTAATTTGCTTAATACTGTAACGACACAAGGAGGCGGTGGATACACCTGAGGGTCAAAAATACAATGATAAATTCCGAAACGGAAAACGACCTGCTCACCTTGAGTGTTCAGGCGAGAAGGAATATAAATTTTCTCAAAAAAGAATACATACCACCTTTGTCAAGTGGCGCTCCAAACGGATATACCCGTCCAACAGGTTGGTATTCCGGACGTAAGGTTGCGAGAACTAAGGTAGCGAGAGTATCGATAACACAAATCTACTAGTAAAAGGAGAAAATTACAATACTGTATTTACAAATTTAAAATTTGTCGTTGATGCACAGACCGATCCGAGTGCGGCTTGGTTATCAGAGCAATATACTGCATTACTACTTTCTCTCTGTTTCTGCACCTTACCACGTCGATTGCGTACACTTCAGCTTGGAAGAGTGTAGCGGTTTTTCCCAGGAGCAAGCATTTCCGAGTACTGTTAGTTTCCAGAAAGTCTCCCCCTCCGGCGGACTGTTGTCCCCCCTCCAGTCAGGAGCCATTGCTGTAACGTATGAACACCTTCTCCAGCAAACTCACTTTTTCATGTTTCCATTGCCCTTTCGCTAGTATGGTCACTGTGTATACTCTTTTCAATCTTAGACTATCGTCGTGTACTTCGTCTCTGTGTGAGGGCAAGCGTATCTCTCCATCTGCTTTAAGGCAAATTCTTCCTTGTTCAACTATCACACCTCTGTCTGTCCAGATACTATTGTCCGATATTGCAAGAAGGAAGACAAAGCCTCCAGCCAGCATGAAGACAACATGCTGCTGTTAGCTTTGTTCTCATGGCCAGCGTCAGACAGGTGGTCTTGAGCTTCACCTCGGACTATAATCTTTAGGCTGATGACCGCGCTTTATAGCCAATGCATAACCTTTAGGCTCAGCCTTCAGATTTTGTCCATCGCTCTTCTCAGTTGCCACAACTTTGTCACAAACTTTTTAACTATATCTCTCACCTGAGCTCTCCAAAAAGGCTCGGAGTTCATTAGAACTCATAGATGCTTGACCTCACTCACAGATTTGATCATACATTCTTGGACCTAGGGACCCGTTTAAGTTCCTTCTTCTTGCATTATTTCATGGACGATATTAATATATCGCCCAGAGACAAGAACCAGCCCATCGTCAGCGTAAGCCATCGCATAGATGTCTGCGTTTACCAGCAGCCCCAGAAGACCTTCATAATAAGGCACCATAGATAACTACGCCCTTCTAAAGGGCAGTTTATTCAGCCGGCTAGCACTGGTTCTACTACTTCTCCGGTTATATCGTAGATGGTCTTGTGAGCTTTGTCAAAGGCTCCCTTAACATAAAAGAACAGCGCCAGGCTGACCTCTCTAAAACATTTCAACCCTCTGCACACAGCCATAATAATTTGGCTGCCCTGTATAAATAATTTTCATCTTATCACGCGGTTAATCGAACTGAATTTTTTTGAGATAGCAATTTCGATAAAACCATTTCCGTTTCTTTTTGTGAATGTTTGATACGTTATTCATCACGACTCCGTGAACAAACTCATTTGGTTGCATACATTGATGCCTGAATTTAAATTATTTCTTTTTACGAAAATTATTAGTCTTCACAATTATTCATAACCCTCATATCTAATAGACCCTGCATCTTCAAAACAAAGCCTGATTGGCAAAGAACATGTGCTTTATTATATTAGTGATCTGGAATAGATCCTTCCTGTAGAACGTTCTTTTTTCTAACTGATTTCTGCTAAAGGAAAGTTGGGCCGATTTACTTAATCCTGCATCATAAATCATCTCTCTTTTACTTTAATGAAGCATTAGGAAAAATATCATCAAAATAAACATTAAATCTATTATAATATTGGTTTCAGAATGTCCTACCTGTGACACATTTTAAAACGTATAAGTCACAACAAGCAACGTGCAAGTATCTCTTCATACCGATTACATTACGTCTTCTTGTACATTCTTAATTTTAGATCTTAATACTTTGGTGTCAGTATTCAACAAAATACACTGAGAATCGAAAAATAAAATAAGAAAATAGACATACAATTTAAAGACAAAAGTTAACTCTGATTTTCAGTGGATGCAGAATATTCTTTATTCTATATATCTCAAATTTCATCCCAACGGTTCGTGACATAATTGAACTTTTCCGAACTTTTGTAACACCCTGTAGATTCTCAGTAAATTATAAAATTTAACATCAGCACTTAATGGATGCAGGAACAAACTCAGACTTATCGCATATTATTTTAGAAGAATTCAACGCTACTATTAAAAAGTTGGAGAACTTTGTACTTGGCGCTCGGAAATCGTTAGAATTATAGTCTTACTAGCTTCTCCTTACATCTTTAAAAAAGCTTTGCTATGAATCATTTGAAAATAAAAATAGTAATTTTAAACAAATGTTCATTTACAGGCTATTAAAACGTTAAATAAAACAACTGTTTACATTATGCGACTAATACTAATTTTCGTCGACTATAGAGTCATTAAAATGTTATTAGACACCATAGGTTATAGCTACGCAGCCTTCAGCATTCATTATATTTATCAGCACACCACAGCTAACATACAGTTCCATCATGAGATGAGCCCTCTAGAGAGATGCGATCTAAGTGAAATTATTCATAACTCTCTTGACAACTGTGTTTACGAAAATCAACTGGGAGAACGTATAGGCATAAAGGATGAGACACTAAACCATTTTCGGTTCGCAGTAATTGTATCAAACTGTCTAGACACAACGCAATGCAAAATACACTAAACCCCGAAATTCGCGTCAGGAGAAGAAGGAATTAAGAGCAGTATATTCGAAGTTCGATAAACGACAAAGCCCATCACTAATAAGTGAAAGTAGAGCCATTGATCAGGCATCACGTTGTAAATTCCTAGGGCAGAAATTCGATTAAAACGAGACAATCTAACCTATGCGAGTCGTTAAAATACCAGAGTAGCATGAACCGCACATACGTCAAACTAAAACTCGTAATTAAATCGTACATACCGATATGTCTGAACGTAAGGAATATCATCCTTAAGTGGAAATAGGTGGGTCAGGTAACGAGATAACCGAGAGAAAAGACGCAAATGCAAACACATCCAATAATATGATGGTATTAAACATACTTATATGTGAAATGATAAGTGCTCTACTTTAACTTTATTAGTGAGCTTAAGTAATTGATAATTTAGCCGTCATTAATCAGTTCAGTTCAGTTAAAAGCAGTGGCCCTTAGTGATGTATATGTTAAACAGTTGACTTAAGGAATCTCTTACTCGCTCAGGCCTAGAATCGTTTCAAATTATGGAAGCTGATATGGCTCTGGACGAGTCTTCCTCGCGGAAAAGATATCAGGTTACTTAAGTTAGGCTGGACAACTTACCTAAATTATCCAGGCAAGTGGATGTTTAAAGCGAACGCAAATTTGTAGTAATATCTTACAGGCTATATGCACCAATTCATATCAAAAGTGAAGATTAGGCAATCTCATTTATGCACATCGGACTTCAAATTTCTTTTAGTTGTCGTGCTTTAAATTTGGCAACGCTGCCATTTTTTACATTTTTTTAGACAAGGCTCTCCCCACTATATCCAACATCAACACTACCGTGGCAGAAGTTAAGTTTCATCACCGTGATATTCGTAAAATCCTCAAAGAACTAGATATTCAAAAGGCATCAGGACTGGATTAAATACCTGCTACAGTGTTAAAGAACTGCGCCAATGAGATAACACCCATTTTTCCAGATTTTTTTCTCTGTCTTACTTCTTAGAAAGTTGCTCAAGTGCAACCTGTTCCAAAAAAGGCAAGAAAACCACACCCTCACAGCCAATTGCCTTGCTTCCAATAATGGAACGTGTAGTAAATCAGCAACTTCTCAAGTATAAAAACAATTAGCGAAAACCAATATGATTTTCGCAAACAGCCTTCGACAGGAGATATATTGGCGTATGTCACTTAAATATGGAGTAGGGTAATTGAGAACTACTGCGAATCTCGAGCGATTGCCTTGGATATATCAAAGGCATTCAACAGAGTTTGGCATGAGGTATTGCTCAATAAACTGCTGTACCTAGGACTGCAAAACTCCCTTTGCAGCTGGCTTACCGGCTTCCTTAAGAAGTGATATCTGCACGTTGCAGTTGATGAATACGTCTCAGACACATACACCATTAATGCGGACGTGCCTCAAGGCGCAATATTTTTACCAACTATGTTCCTCGTCTATATTAATGATCTGCTGACCGAAAGCAGTAATCCTGTGTACAGTTTTACAGATGGCACTATCCTTGTCTCCCAATTTAGATCAGAAAACCCTTTACCAGCGACTGAGACTTATCAGTGCAGACAGGAGCAGATTACAACAATTAATAAAAATCTGGAGAAAGTTCATAAGTCGTAATTTGGGAGAAACATTTGTTTCCTCCAAATTACGACCTACAGCACAGCCATTCAAAAACAGTGCCAATCAACATCTTCGCACACACACCGCTCATCGAGTGCCATGGTCCTTTAGTCTGTGTGCTGTAACTGCCATAAAAAAAACTTGAAGAAAATCAGGCATTGCAGTTTAATTCCTGTTAGACATTAGCTACCGAAAAATTGATTTTCTAAAATTATCGAACGAAAACAAAAAGAAGAATGATAACTGAAAAACCCACCTTGACTGACGGGGCTAACCCAATGCCTCCCATGAAAATCAACAACATCTACAAAATATTGATTTCATCTATCTATTAGTAAAAGTCAATTCGTGGATTATAAAATTTATGTGACTAATAAACTAGAGTATTAATTTTAATATTTCTTAATAAAAATAGTTGTAGAAACAAAATACCCTACCCGCCAAAGTAACATAATAGCAGGCCAATATTAAATCATTTAAAATACTTTTGGTAAGTTATTTGATTTTGTTCACTTATAAACGACGCTTTATCCAATCCATTTATTAAAACTTTTTAAAAATTAGCAATATAATAATTGAAGGAAAATCGACTGTAAAAATTGTATCCAAATCCGAAATCCGGTAAATTTTATTTAAACGTAAAGGTTTTAGGAACAATATTGTTATACACAATTTTGTTTAATTTATTTTGTCTTTATCAGATTCTTATTAGTCTACTTTAGGAAACGAACCAAGCGATGGTGTAAGTTACGACAGTTAAGGCAGAAAATTTAATTCCGGAAGGTTATGATTATAGCCATATTCCTAAAACTTCAGGAGGACTATTTTATTATAGAGCCCTGGTAAGAATATTCCTTTAAGATAAAGCCAAAAAATATTAATGGATGGCAGAAAATGGAAATAAAATTAAAAGGAGTCTCTCTCTCCCCAAATAAATCGCTGATGACCATTCAACTTCAGCTTCGGACAAAAAAGACACACATAACAGTAGACGAAATAAAGCCAGTTTGGAAACTGGAAACTTAATCTATTATGGAACATTCAATTTCCAAATACATATCATATTATAGTAGGAAAAAAATTTCAAAAGATATATTTTAACATGATATTGGCAAATCTGGATTATGTAAGGACTACTACGTTTCCTGGTGCTAACAAAGAGTAATCCAATTTGCTTCTGAACATATTTATTGACGTATATTTTCGACAGAATATAATATAGAATTTAAAGTCGCAAATGCGATACAAGCAAAACATACAATAGATATTGATTGGAAATCTTTCTCAACGGCAGAAAAACAAAAGATCACATTTAAGTTAAACTTCTGCGCTCCAAGGAAGCTTAAAATAAAAAAGTGAGAGAGGAGAAAAATCTTAAAATATTTGCGTTATATCTTTTAACTTTTAACAAACTTTACCAGGATCAAACTCTACTGTAGGTGTAGGCTGTAATTCATGACTGCGGGGTTACATGCATATGTGGTTAGAATACAAGGCTAAGGAAAATTTGACGCATGCTATACAAAAAAAATAAAGTGAAGCGAAAACACTCATAGCTTCTTCAAATAACTGTAGCGGACAAAATGAAAATTATCATAACGTGTGTTTCAAAATTTGCCTAAAGCTGGAATGTTGAGCGCAGGCATCTTATAGTTGGATACACCCAATTGCCGAGTGATCGCGACATTGCTATTATTAAGAAGTACAAGGACAAGGGACATTACATGAAGTGAAGATATATGTATATGCCACAGGATTCGTATAAGGCTGTTCAAAACTGCAAAAGAATCAATCTTTTTAAAGAGCAAAAATATGTTTTAAGAAAAAGGTAAACCATAGTTTAGTAAAATTTGATGGTTTAAATCCGAATGAAATGCTTGCAAAACACTTTTTTAATGAAGAGTTTAAAAATCTGCAATATTGAAAAAAGGGATCAATGAAAGACACATTAGTGAATTTGACTATTTTCGGACATGCATATCTCACCTTAATATATAATTTATATTTATTTATTATATATTTTTTGATAGTATAGTCCAACCACCGTTCGGCTCATCAGACCACAATCTTATGTCTGCAGCCTGTGAACTTGCTATCAAAACAGGTACCCCAAAAGGTTTGGTACTACAAATCTGCAATGTGGCATGATCTTCTCGAGCTTTATCTTTCGTTCCCTTGGAAAGATGTCTGCCTTAGGAATTAAAACACCTCTGAATCTGCAGATGAGATAAGCTTTTGTCCCCTTTTCTATGAAACGTATCTCAAACAGTAAACCATGGTCTGGGAAAACCTGCTCAAGAGCGGTCAATGCTAAAAATGCCACCTACCGCAAATGGCTCAAGATCCGACAGTCGAAAATCGAAATATATTCATCACGACTAGAAACCAGTGAACGCAGACCCTTAACGAGAGCAAGGAGGGATATACCGAGCAGATCAAGAACAAGTTTCTCAACTGTCCTTACGGATCAACATCCTTTTGGTCAGCTGCCAAAGAAGACGTCTCTGGCCAAAGATGATGGCTCAATAGCGGAAACGGCAAAAAAGCGAATATTCTTGCCGAAATATTTGCATCTAATTCAAGGAAAGACTCTTGTAACAATCCCAAGAGTAAATTCCTCAATACCAAGTTTGGTATTTCGCCAACGCGAAGTGAAACCAATACTCAAAAGCTTAGACTCTAAGAAGACCGCAGAACCTGATGGCGTTCCCGTAATAGTGCTTAAGAAATAAGCTGCTGAACTAGCAGATCCACTATGCACGCTTTTCTCCCTATCATACAGAACTGCATGCTTTCCTTCCAACTGGAAATGCGCTCAGGTGCAACCGATTGCGAAGAAAGGTAAAAAATGATTCCAAATAACTACCGTTCAATTGGCTTAGTTCCCATTATGTCCAATGCCATGGAGAAACTGGTCAACGAACAACTCTTAAAATATCTTAAATCGGCAGGCATCATAAGCGATCGCCAGTACGGTTTCCGCATAGACAGATCAATGGAAGATCTTCTGACTTACGTGACCTACCTGTGGACCAAAGCCATCAAGAGCTATGGCGAATCTCGTGCAGTGGCTCTGCAACTGACAGCATATGGACTATTACCAGCACTGCTTATATGGCTTTTCGATTTTTTAAGGGATCGAAGCATTCGAGTTAGTATTAATGGGCATCTTTCGGAGGAATTTAAAATCAATGCCGTTCCTCAAGAATATAATTATATTATCTCCCACACTGTTTCTGTTCTATATCAATGTTCTCTTAGACAGGATAATCAATTCAATTTACAGCTTTGCAGACGATAGCACTCTTATACTCTTATTCATGTCACGGACTCCAATGTCCGTGGCTCGTTCTCAACACAAGCGAGAAAATCATATTGCTGCCATTAAGGTAGAGTTACCGAACAAACGACTGCTGGATGTGCAAATGGGAACTATTCAATTGGTGTTGCAAATAGAATAGAGCGCTAAGAAAAACAATGGCTTCTGCTGATATGCTGGAAAAAAAGCGCGGTGTAAAAGTTAAACGACTATTAAGTCCAATAATGGAAAACAACAGAAACGGTTTATAATATTTCTTCAAATATAAGTCTCACGGACATAGTATGCAGCGAGGATAAAAATGACGATAGAGAATCAACCACTGATATCATCAGAAACCTGCGAAATAGATTGGCTGATCAGCTATCAGCAAATGAGGCACTTGGGTTGGAATGCGAAAAGATCAAGAAGAAAATTGAGTTCTTACTTAGAGAGTTACAAAATAAAAAAGAGGAAGTCAACAACCTTACTAAGATCATAAAAGGAACCAAAATTAAAGTAGCTACAAACCACACAACTACATAGACCGAAATAATATCAACTACGCCAGCTGAAATACAGTGCAATTTATTGCCCCCAACAAAACCTAAACGGCCAACCAGTAAAAAAGAAAATATGACTATACTAAATACTGAAGGCCTATATAAAAAGAGGGCTCCCAGAAATATGAGCAAAACATTAGAAAATGCGACCAAATGTGACCAGCCAATGCAAAAAGAAATGTTAAGTCCATATTATGACAATAATACTGCCCCGAAACGTAAAGTACTAATCTATGGTGACAACTCTGGTTTACACAGCTCAGCAATTCTACGTAAATACCTTGATAATGAAAAGTATACAATTTAAGGATGGATCAAAAATGGTGCTGATTTTAACGAACTTACAAACTGTGTTTTCAACGTCAGTAAGGCTTATTCTTCTAATGACACTGTTATTGTCTTTATAGACTTGAATACATTTTTTTACGCAAATGGGGACCGCCTAGAGAGTCTTTTCTCAGTTGGTAAATATACAAATCTAATATTTTGCCTAAAATATGATTTTTCCTACCATGAAAAAAGTTATAGTAAATTTCTTAAAAGTATGAATTTCCTTATGCCAAAGCAGTCAAACGTATCTACACGTTTGTTGGGTAATTCTAAAATGAATATGGTAAACCGGCTGAATAAAGCTAAAATATGTGATCGACTTGCCAGGTATGTTATTCAACTCTCAAATAGTAGTAAGATTGTTTTAAAGACTGCTATTGTTGCGCATGATGTAGTATCTGAAACAGGGGTGAGCCAGACTGGACCGGGGGATCATTCTGGAGATATGTTGAACGTTAATACTGATGATGGAAATGATGACCACATCATTGCTTTGTCTGATCAGATGGGGTTTGCCGCCCGCAGTGATGCGAGCGATAACCTTAATGGGGTGGATCCACAGATTGTTAAGGTGGTTTCTGGGATTGTGGATTGTGTTGTGGATGTGAATGACAGGCCTTCCGCCGGTTCTGACTAAAATACCAATACCTTTTTATACCCGTGTCTATCTCAATGGGATCTGGAAGAGAATTAGTAGGTAAACTTTCTCAAGAGGACACTTCAAGGGTGGGTCTAACATTGTGCCACCTAAATATGCAAAGCTTTTCTAATAAAATGGACATATTAGAAATTCTGCTCTGATCTGAGATAATTGACATAATGTGCATAATTGAGCACTGGCTCCACTTAAGACCTGACATCGAGGTGCGGATTACGGGATACAGTGTAGTGTCTTCTTTATCTAGGAATAGAGCAAGACATGGTGGATCATTGATTATTGTGAAAAATGATATAAGGGACATATTCAAGCCACTAAACCAAATAGTTGCAACATCCATGGAAGCGCACAATGAAATGTGTGTTGTATATTTTAAAAATTGCTGTGTTATTTGTTGCTATCGTCCGCCATCCGCGGATCTCAATGTTTTCATAGACTCGGTAAGCACTGCCCTTTCCATGGCTTTTCAGCAGAGCGAGTACTTGATTTTCTGTGAGGACCTCAATATTGACTATGGGATTGATAGTGCCCCTAAAAAACACCTATGTGATTTGTTTGAGTCATTCACGCTGAAGATGACCCCTGCTGCACCAACAGGGGTTTGTACGGATTGTAATGGACGTACCACCTCGTCAGTTATAGACTATGTTGTTACCAATATCCCTGATATATTGTTTCACTGTAGTGTCTAAAATCCGCATATAAGCGATCACTTGTCCCACAAATTTAGTGTAAACTTATCGGTAAATAATAAAATTCACACAAAACATGAAAGTATACCATTTTCTAGAGATCTCTCAGATAATAATAATAATACATCCCTGTTTCCTAATATGATAATAATGCAGAACTGGTGGCAAATTTTGGGTTTTTCTCTAAATAGTGTGTGTAGTGTTGTACACTGCTTAAATTGTTGTTGCCCCTATGAATACCAAAAATATAACAAAATAAATACGTCAGGTGATTGGTATAGTGAACACCTCGCATATATAAAAGCCAATGTGATTGGAAGGCACATAACACTAATAATAACATTATACAATTAGAATATCGACATCTTAAAAAATCTTGCAAAAACCAAATTAATGAAACCAAACGATTATTCTATAAAAACAAAATAACTAATTCTGACTGTAAAAGTAAAACTATATAGGCCCTTATTAATGACTTATTAACAGGAAAAGTACAAGAAACCAACAAATTACACTTTATGTTAATGATGAGATTATATCCGACCCATACGAGGTAGCTAATGAATTCGTAACCTGGTACGGTATCGACATGGAGGCTTGAGCAGAAGTATGGTGTTTTTGGCACAATCTGTACCACTCATCGTCCAATCTGTAATTCTATTGTTATCAATCCAGTAAACGAGGAAGACCTCTTAAAAGTCATTGTGGGACTAAAAAATTAAAATTCATCTGGATTTGATGACATTAATGTGAAAATAATAAAAAGCAAAGACTTCATTAAGCACCCTCTTACTGAATTAATAACCCGAAGCCTCAGTGAAGGAGTATTTCCAGCGATACTTAAAACTGATTGCCATAGTACTGAAAACTACAGGTAAATCTCAGTATTGAGCATTTTTTCTAAAACCTTTGAGAAGGTTGTCCATGATTAATGAATTTTGTTAATAGATACAATGTATTAAATTTATCTCAACATGGCTTTCTCTCGAAGAAATCTACGGAATCCGCTTCATATAATTTTTTAAATCACGTTTATCGAAATATTGATGATGAAAAGTACGTCGCGACTATATTTTTTGATCTCTCTATAGCATTTGACATTATAAATAAGGAATTCCAAGTTACCAAACTACACAACCGAGGTATCCGAGGAACAATACTGGGATGGATAGAATCGTATATGACTGACAGAATAACGTTAAATATAATGGTGTACAGTCAGAAGCCCAACAAGTAAAAGTTGGTGTCCCACAAGGCACCGTAATGGGTCCACTTTTATTTATTCTGTATGTGAATGATTTGCCGTTGAATGTGGTGTCTGTATGTGGATGATACAACTGTTCTGGTTACTGCCGATAGCATGGATGATTTGAATGCAAAAGTATCAAGTGTTTGCGGTGAAATGGAATTGTGGTGTCAAAGGAATAGTCCAATATTGAATGTTGGTAAGACTGTCTATATGAATATGTTTAATCGCAGGAACTCTCATGGAATGGGGGGAGCGAGAACACTTGACATAAATCCATCAAAAAAGTTAATTTCTTAGGTACCCACATTGATCCCCAACTTGCCTTCATCTGAACCATGTTTCGGGCAAGCTAAATTCTGCATTTTTCGCAATACTAAGCCTTAGGAATACACAAGATACCGAGGGCCTCTTGTCTGTATACTACTCGTTGGCTTTTTGTCATATTACTTATAATATTATTTGCTGGGGAAGTGCTACAATGCGCCAAAAAGGAATAATAAGGCTTATTTTTAATATAGACTTTCGAGAAGGCTGCAGAGGCACTTTTACCAAAAATAAGCTGCTAACGGTTCCCTGCATGTATATACTACGATGTCAAGAGCAATCGATCGATGTTTGCTAGACTGGGATCTACAAGTGCCCATAACACGCGTGGAAGTGAGTTGCTCGAAATACCTTATCATGGGACAACTTTCTTCAAGAGTTGCCCTCTTTACAACTGTGTGAAACTCTATAATTGGCTGCCATCTGAATTGCGAGCGTTGCGTGGTGAAGGATTTGCAAGGATGGCGAAGCATTTTCTGTTGGTCTATGAATTTTAATCTGTGGCAGAATATATACCATTCAATCATTAGTCGTATTTTCTCTTAGTGGATTAAGTTGAGTTCAACAAGCCTTTGGTCCATCTGGCGTACTTTACTCGGGAGCGCATAGACGCAATTGTTACAGTATCTCTTGAAATTGCTCCGTTAAATAGCTTAACGATAGATATTCATTTGTCTTGATATATATTGTTGTATGTTCTTGCATGTGAATGATTTGCCTAGTACTCTAACCTTCCTGTAATACATCTTTTGTTAGTATATTGCTTCTATTGACTTTGTACTGACAGTTTTATACATTTACTTTTATTATATATAACTTTTTTATACATTTATTATATAATTTTATACTTTTTATGCGTATTTGACGACCCAATGTACAAATTGTAACGAAAATGGTAATATATATATATTCTATTTTATTCTATTCTAATGAGGTGAGGAACGCAATGTCCAGTTTAATGCGGGAAAGACTCAGGCACCTGTCTTCTCAAGAAAAAGTAAACACCGCAGGACCTGACTTATCAATGGCAGGAGAAACACTGATTCTGGCATCGTCCATAAGCCTGCTGGGCATCAACCTAAGAAACAACATGTGTTGGCGTAATCATGTCACCAAAATCGCCAAGGCAGAATCACAAAAGCTAGGAGCACTCTATAGTGCAAAAAAGTTTTATACACCTCATCAGATTTTACTATAAGGCCCAGATAAGACCATCCCTGAAATACTGTTCCAAGATATTGGACTGAATACAAAGGAGAGCAATCCGTCTTGTGGACAACCCAGTGGTGACTAATGACCTTGATAGCCTTGAACAGCGAAGAAAAGTGGCATACCTATCTCTTGTCGATACTTCTACGGAAGGTGTTCGAACGAGCTAGCACTTATGATTCAGCCCAGAGTTATGCTAAAACAAAAACAATCGTTAAACACAAGCTGCTCATCAACATGCGATTCAGTTGCGAACACCTGGGACGTCGCTGTTACTGGACTCCTTTATCTGGAGGAATGCCTCGCTCTGAATGGACTTCAGAGTAACGTCTTTCCCGAAAATTACAACTTACAGCGCTTCAAGTCCAACATCCACATCTCCTCTGCACATGCACCGCTCGTTGAGTGATATGAAATTTTCCTTTTGTGTGTGCCGAACATTAAAAAAAATAAAGGAAAGTAAGCAAAACTCAACAAATCCCAACTATAACCCAAACATAACACTCCATTTCTTTTCTTAGTTAAGCTGTGTTTTATAAAAAAATGTGCTTTTGGTATACACGAAAATCCATGCATAATTTCTGAAGCACAAATAGAAAACTTCATATGAAAGTTACGTTAATAATTTAAGGTATACCTTTACATTGTCTTAAGATATGACAAAAGGAATAAAATGCAAGAATATCATAAGAGAAGGAGACTATGTATTTCCAATTTCTTTCCAAACGGTTCGCGAACTACTTGAGGTAAAACAAACAAAACTTACATATAACTTTTAATGTTTGCCCTGTGGAGTTATATTCGTACTTTATCAAACATGTATGTAGAGTGTATGCGCATCATTAGAATAAAATAGATGGATATCATTATTTAAAAATCGAAAAATCCCATTCTTTTCGCAACTAGAATATTACCAAAGATTTGAGAGAGAATATAATGTTTAATGAGAAATCCCATATATTTTGAGAAAAATTGTTCTAAAGTTGAGACATTAATCTGGCACAAAAACGCTGAATTTTTCAATTATTTTGTGTCTTTAATTAATAGTAAATATTTTCTGTCGCACCAAATAGCCAGATACGCCACTGATAATTTTACAGTATTTATTATTTCGTTATGGCTTAAGAGTAAGCTTGGTCTAACTGGCTATTATATAGTTCACAGTTCACATAATAACCAAATAGGCCCTCATTATGAGGGACGCCCATTTTCTTCAAGTTCAGCATGTTCGCCTTGAGCTAACTTGGTAGAAGTTGAATAGAACACGCGTCTCGCGTAATAACCGTCAATTCAATTATTATGTAAATAAACTCTTTGGCTAGTTTATACACTAGCCACGTTTACACCTTAGCCGTAGCATATATCTCGATAAATATTCTGGATGCTTCATTATTAACTTTAGAAGATGATAGTTATATTACTATTATTTAAGTTGGTATAATTAGTTTTCTAACAGCAGCTATTTCTTAATAGCCCCGCTCATTCCCTTAATAAAGATTTATTCGATCTTCGAAGTCTGCTAAGTTTAGGCTAGTTATTATAGAAGTTAGCATCTCATGAACTTTGAAATTCGATTAACAGTTAGTTAAGGGACAGACGAACTGAAACCCAGAGACTTAATCATTGCAAATATATTCATTAACTAAATCTATCAAACATACGGGGAGGTTAAATGCTATAATATCTGAGTTTATAACTTTTGTGTCGACTAATTTTGAAGTAATAATTTTTTCTGTGTACGTGTCTGTATTTTTGCTTTAGCTCGTGTTAACTATCAGTAGATAAATTTACATGATGATACTATTTAGTTTAAATACTACCTTTCCTTTCTAAAAAATTTGGCTCACATGAAGGGCATTAGCAGGGTCACAAGGTCATTAGAAATACAATCGAGATCAGTCAGTTCGAAGAACATCTGGGAGTAAATTTAATAAAATTGATGCTAACACTAAGAAAGCATGAAAAATAAAAGAGGGAACGTACCACGAAACTGATGAGTGAATCATTTTGAGATGGAGCTTCAGATTTTGTGCCTAAAGCATTGAAGAATTTGGCCTGAGTGAATGCTTAAAGCATGTGAATATGTGGGATCGATGAGGACATAACATAGTTAAAAACAAGCCATCTAATCCTCTTAGTGTGGACCATCTGAGTCATATTGTGAGTGAAATGAAACATACAAGCGAAAAATATTTTATGTTTTTAATTATTTGTTGTGTAAGTAAGTGTGGTTCATGTTTAGGTGCAAATTATTTTTAGCGAGATTCGCTGTGTAAGTAACCACCCTACCATGATGTTGGTGTTCCAGCTCCAACTTCAAGATGTCGTCGGTCGGAGCAAAATAAATTTTAGAAAATACTAGCGCGCCCACTATCCTGGGCTTTCAAAATGAACAGAAACTGAAGTTGCACATTAAAAGAATCCAAAAGTGATGGATTCGTCGTATCGCGTGGCGATGTTAGATTTGGGGCCTATTGACTTTGGTATTTAACAACAAGATCCAGACCATTCTTTGACAGAGAGTAAGAGATGGCTTGATTCAATTGGCTTAAAATAATTATAAATCCTTAATACAGACCTCGGAATTCGAAAAAAAAGAAGGTGTTTCCTTAGTGCGAGCTGCAGAAATGAGAAGAGTCATCTTTAACATGGACAAGACTGGGGTCTAGCTTAACAACATGCCAGGAAAAGTATCCACCAAAAGACCGAAAAATCATTGCTTGCTGCAACGCAAAAAGAGCATTCTTATCAGTAGGAATTAGAAGAAGAAATAATGCCTCCAGGATTTGTGACCATAATGAATCCCAAATCCTTGTTCTTTAGATGCTACAAAAGTAATTTTGGGCCTCGAAAACACGAATAAATGGTAGTTCTTATTTTCGACGAGCTTTCAACTCAGTCTAACTTAGTAGAAATGTTTGAGTAAGCCGAAGACCATTCCTTAATACTCCTTTGCATGCCTAGTCATATAACTCAGGTTCTTCAACCAATGAACAGCTACTTGAAAGTTTTAAACAAAATTTTACCCTCACCACCAGTTAATTTATAAAATCTAACAAATTAGTAAAATTAGAATAGTCTCATTTGGACCCTCATTGCCAAGTGCTTGAACAAAGTCAGCGACCATGGAAAATGCCCTGATCCGAAGCCAGTGACCTTAGAATCTATAAAGCCTCAGCCTATCCTTAAGAGGCAAGTGGCAAAGGCTGGAGATAACCTAAAAAATAACTCCTGTCTGCCGAGCTCCCAACAGTCTTCTGACAGATCAAGGTCCTTGCAGCAAAACAGAAGAGAGCCTATCATAATCGGCACAGGCAATCAGGTTGGATGCCACTCAGCTGCAGAAAGAAGGCGGTTGTTGTACCTTGACAGATGTAATCCATCGACTACCGAACATCACATAGTAGGTTATATGGATGAGCAGCTATGCATAAAAGTCGTCAAGTGCTTTATATTGAACTAAAATGTGGCTTCATTTAAGATAGGCAGGCCTCTCTAAGATTATTATAAATACGACTGTAAATGTGTAAAACGTTGAAAATAAATAAAATAAAATAAAAAATAAATCATTCGTCATTCCACTTTGAATGCCATACCTTATTTTGCATTAGGCAACTGCGAAAATATAAATCGATTTCCATAAAGCAAATATTCGATAAGAAGAAGAGAAGACTGGAAAAGAGTTCGGAAGCAGATAATGAAAAAGACCAAGAAAAACATATGTTACCCATGGAGACAGTTAAGCAAAATAATGATTGAAAATTCAAGGAAGGAATAGCACCAGACTTTTTAAACAAAACAAATGCCATGCTTAGTAAAATTTGTGCTATCAGTCAAGGAGTGAAGTAGAGAGGTTGCTGCAATCTTAACATCGCCAGAAAAGAAGAAAAAACCTAATTTGGAAGCAAAAAGAGCAAACATGAAAATAAATAGAGAAAAGAAGGCAAACATGGAAGCCAATAAATTTATTCTTAAACAAAGAAAGCAAGTCCATCTTGCCAGGAAAGCGTGGAACACGAGAAGGCCAACGTACCAAGAAATTGATGAGTGAATCATCTTGAGATAAAGCTTCGGATTTTGTACCTAAATCATTGAAGAATTTGGCCAGAGCGAATGCTTCAAGTTTGTGAATTTATGGAACGGATTGATGGAATCAGTTCAGTGTGCACCATCTGAGTCATATATTGTGAGGAGATGACACATTGATATTTGCTTAAGTTATGTGATGATTCAGTAACAGTTTTTAATTTGATATGTAAGATTTGTACATATTTAAGTTCAAAATATTTTTTCTACAAGATTTGCAGTATAAGTAACCTCACCATGCTGAGGCTTAAAATAGTGGGCCATCTCTACCGGATTCATCCTAAATGAACTTCGCAAGTACTATGCTGCGTACCCCTTATTATGTCTTAAAATGTCTAACTAATCACTGCTATCGAAATATTATTGCTTAAAAGTGGCAGTTTTGTGAGTTTCAACTCCTATACTTACTTACTCACTTAGAGTTAAACATTTTGCGTGACCCTATCTTAGCATTTATTAATATATTCAATGAAACCAATGTCCAGCTTGATCGGGGATATCCGAAAACTAGAAATCACGAATGTAAGCATAACACCTATTTGCGCGAGGTCAAACTACAAGCTATTAAACTCACAAAAATGTCACTCTTTGAACGTCAATATACCTGTGGAAAGTAAAATCAAAACCTTTAATATTTTACGAAGAACTCGAATGTTGACATTGAGAAATTCCAAATTAAAGGAAATGTTGACGCTTGATCTCATTGATTAGGTTGACTATATATTTTAAAACACGTGTTTTACCACACTCTATTTATTTCCAATAAAGCAATTTTATTGTGTCATACTATGCTGTGCTTTATTAATATGTATTGCCCCCGCGAAATATAGGAAATGTTAAATAAAATAAGCGTAACATTGTCATATTTCTAATTAGTCATTAAAAGTAAAGGAGTGAAGTAAGGTCTGACACGATACAAATGTAAATTATAATTAACAAGAAAGCTGCCATTTTTTGTAAAGGTGGCTTTTGCGACATAAAGCACTGAAATACAACAGAAGATTTTATTGCAGCCATAAGAATGTAATTTAAAAATGCAAATGTACTTTACAATTTAGTGCACCCCATTGTCCGCATGAGACGTTACAATACGTTGCTTTGTTAAAATTCTGGAGAGCATTTTCAAGACACATATCTTCAACAAGTTTGGCACAAAAAGCCGCTATAATTAATGTATGACTTTCGCGACGATATTATTTCAAAATCCTTTTCACATCTCTGGATGTACAAAATTTTACATTGAGAACCTTGACAATTACATCAAACAGTACCTATACAGTGGCGGACGAAGGGGTAGATACCGTTTCGCATCGAAGAGAGGCCATATAGTGTAAATACTTAGTTAAAAATATATATACATGGTGTCCCAGAATTAATATGCCACCACGAAAATTACCGTATGAGCCAATAATGCTGGTGTATGAAACTAGAATAGGTTAGATATTTTTGGGGAGTTTTCCGGAATGGCTTGTTGTTTTTACAGCACCTCATCTAGTTTTGTAACCCTGATTGTACTCCATTGAATTGATAATGACCCCTCAGTGTAGTATGTTGCTAGTGGATTCCCATTTGTTTGAATAGCATCCGAATGAAAAGTTCACAGTGGCATAGAACGTCGGTTGCAGTCTCTTCTTCTTGGCCGAATCTGCATAAAGTATCATCTGCCAGACCCATAAGGATTTAGGAGTCTTTTACGTCGACAATATCTAGTCAATAAACCTATCATCATTCTGACAGTCTTTCTATTGTGGCTTATTGTGTCAGCTGTGACCTTTGCTGATAAACTGCTAATGAAGTCCTTTCATTGTCTCTATCCTGGTTGGGCATTTCATCATTCCTCAAGCTTCGTTGCTACCCATTTCATATCCGTTATAAGGATATATTTCCATCTCCTTTTCATGATACCGTTCCACCTGTATTTGAGGGAAGATGGAGGATTTTTAATGGGGAATTAATTGTCAATGAGTAAGAGATTACATTCATATTGGTAGTATTGAAGACAATTATAATATGGCAACACAAATGAATGTTTTATTACACAGATATATAACAGTTGGCGAAAGGATTCTTACGAACTTC
>MU182327.1:129053-144276 GCA_016904865.1 Pissodes strobi
AAATAATAGATTTATTGACGGTAGTACGACACGTTACATATCTATAAGGCAGAACCAAGTCAAATAATCCGAACAAAAATATTAAAAGTAAGCGTAGGAATAATAATATTGGTAAGAAAAATAAAACTTGAAATTCAACTAAACTGAAGCTGCCAAAACGTATTGAGCTTAAAAGGAACGCACACCGATATACAAAAATATGTTATTATTAACAAATATTTAACTTAAAACGTATATTATTATTAAAAGAAACAAAAAGTTATTTAAGCTTAAATTCTGACTTAGAATTAAATGATTTCACAAGCTTCCTAGACTCCATTCGAGATTTTATGAAACCATCTCGTTTTTCCTCTCCATAAACTTTAGATGATGCCCCTGTAATTAAATGTACACATCTTTCAGTGGTCTGAGTGTGACAGGGGAACTTGGGCAGATCTAAAAAGGGTGCTGCAATTTCTTGACCAGATACAAAACCTTCCAGGTCCTCGTCCGAGACGTGCTTTAATATTGGTGGTTCTGACCTATCTGTTTTATACCAATAAATAATTTCTGCAGAACCCCTCTTCCACCTGCATGTTCAAAAGAGGTACGCGGAACTGCCTGACAGATGTTGAGTTTCTGTTCTCTATTCTAGAAGCAATTATTCTGCGGCATGCTGGCCTGCGGATGTGCTCCAGACAAAGGAATGGACTTCCGAGTAACGTCTTTCCCGAAAACTACAACCCACAGCAGCGCTTCGAGTCCAACGTCCACTGTCTTCTCCGCACACGCACCATTCGTTGAGTGGTATAGGATTTTCCTTTTGTGTTTGTCGATCCTAAAAATGAAGCCTTCTACTTCTAGTGTTAAATATCAAATCCTAGCGGCTTCTAATTTATCGGAAAGTATATCCCATGTGTACTATAGCAATTGTAACTTTGTTATTAGTAATAATTACTATAATAAAAATTAATAAAATACTTGAGAAACTACGAGATGGAAAGTTTTCGATCGTTGTTCTGTGTCGGCAATTCTTGTAGATCGGCGATAATAATATGTATAGCCGCATGGAATCGCTGCCAAGTTTCCGTCTAAACTTTTATTCCTTGTTTTAATCAGTTTTTGTAAGTTTGGTTCGCTCATTGTTGATTTAGTTATGTGGATTAACGACAACTTTTTCTATAATTATTACTTCAATATATTTGGTTGATTAGGGTTTATTTCTTCAAAGCGAAACAGAACCAAAATGCGGTCGTTACATCCTAAGTTGACACAGTACAAGGGCTACTGCCATATTTTCTAGCCCCGACGGCATTTTGTGGATTTTCTCTGGAACAACCTATATATTTTGGATATGTTTAAAAAATAATAGTACAGAAAAAATCTTTCTCCATAAATTTTCGAGTGTAATAAATCAAAAGCGTCCTTAAAATGAAACGCTCACGCTTCGCACAAGAGTAAACTGCTTTTTTGTTGTTTTATGGAAATATGTGCCAGGTATCTTATATAGGAAGAAACACTTCAAAATCAATCAATCATTTCTTTATATAGGGCTTATTATTTTTTATTATAAGGAAGAATATTGGCGATTTGCCCTGAACTATTTTAGTATGCACCTTCTTTTACGTGATGCGTTAATCTTTAATCAATAATAATATAAACATTAAGATTATACAGAGTTAACTCTTTATATTTTAATAGTTATTGACGATATCAATGGGATTTCGCATTTGTAGCTTAATAAAGCGTTATCACACGTAAAATGTTTTTTTTTTACTTTGTTAAACAAGTAAAAGCGCTAATAATTTAAAATATACCTATCATGATTTATAGAGAAAGCCAGAACATTGAATCTAGTAATCGAAATGGATAGTGGTTTTAAAAATATAGTGGAAATGCTTCGTCTTCTTGGTAACCACAATACTGTCATGAGTACAATATCAAAATAATTCACTATGACGTTTTTTGCCTTTTCTGAAAATTTACCATCGTTGAGGAACAAGTTTGTAAAGTTATTTTCTACGAGCCCCTGGAAAGTATGCTTTTCCGCATTGTTTGCATGCGAGAAGTTGCACTTTTCCGCAGAAGTGTGCCACGCTCTTCATGTCTTCTATTTTTTTTAGCTTCGGTCACTTCAGATTAGAAGAAACTGAGAGTGAATAAATTTAAAATTGACATTAAGAAAATTTGCAATCACAGATGCGAAGGCCAGAATGAGCTCTAGAGCTCTAGCTCTAGGCTCTAGCTCAAATATCAGAGAGTGAGACGGGTTATTTATTTAAGGCGCCAACTTGTAGACGGCTCAAGTCGGAAAATCCACAAGTTGAAATATGGAACTCGTTTTGCCTAAGGCTTCGCTACAAAGTGAAATACGAATAATAAAATTGCAGTGGATGCCAGAAATTCACCAATAATAATGATAATAATAATAATAATAATAATAATAATAATAACAATAATAATAATATTAAAAATAAATAATAATAACACCAGAAATTAAATCAGTAATAATATAAATCGAAAATTCAAAATGATTCAATTATTGAGCCCAAGTAATACAAATAAAATACACTTACTACTTAGTTCTCTTATGGAACATTGATACTAAAAAATAGTTAGATTAAACAGGTAAATAGGTAAAAAGAAAATCGGAAAATACGAAGAAAAAACAAGTAATTAATTGAAAAGCCGAAAGGAAATTTCAGATGAAATAATTAAAAAAATACAAGAAATTATGGTACCCTATGTACTCTAGGCCGCTTTTGCCTGAGAATAATAACTATATTAAAAGAATGTGACTAATTTAGCCTTGTTACTTTACAGAAAAAAAAAACAAATGAGTTGCCTATGCAAATACTCTGAACAATATTCTTCACGTGAAGTGATGCCCGAAAATGTATACGACAAAGTCAGTCTAACTTAAACCAAAAGGACTTCCTCTAAATTCCTCACTCCAGCTGGCCAATCGAAACACGACTGGCGTATGATATGTCTAACATAACAGTTTTCCCAGTTGATTTCAAAAATAATTCTCTAGGATTTTGACACACCGAAGCCTATTTTGGTGAACAGCAGATTCTGGACATTTCTGAGAATGAATAAATGAACTCGAAAATCTGGCCCGTTACAAGTGCGTGAAAACCATCACGTACGATTATATTACTTGTAAATGGAACACTGGGCTTTGAACGAATTTTGATGGAACAAAAGTAAACAGGAAAATGCAAATAAACTTCATTTCCAGCTTGGCATCTATTCAGTTTGAAAGAGTATTTTATCTTTTGGTTGTACTCTGGGCATTTAAAATGGATTTAGAGGATGAAAACGATATTTAAGCAGAAATCATTAAGGCTGCAAATACCGCCAATCTGGTTCCTAAAGAGTCCACGTTACGCTCTGAAATGGAGTTTGAAAATTTTAACAAATGGTGTGTTCAAAAGAAGCTGAGCAGCTTAAAAGAAGAGGTAGTTTAGCATAGTTTCTTCATTTATCAAAAAACTACCAAGCAATTACTTTGTGGTCTAAATATTTAATGCTCAAGCTAATAAGAAAAGTGAAAAAGCTGTGGACATTGACACTTTGTCGAAACTCAAGCTTTCTTAAAACAACTTAACGTCGCATTATGAAAAATGTATGGTTTTCGAGAATTTGTAAGGCTCCAGTTAATGTATACTTGTTAACAAAATTGGTGAGAATTATAGGGCTATCTGGTGCTAACCCAACCTAAACTTGCCAACTTTACTATAGATAATATAAAAGATAAAGAAAATTTAGTTGCAATAAAAATTTCAAGAAGAAAAAATAATGTGGCAAGAATGTTTGGAATTCCTGGCGATGGAAATGGATAATTATGTAGGAATAATTAGAAAATATATGGCTTTAGGACCCCCGACTACACGTCATTGCCGATTGTTTGTAAATTACAAACAAGGAAAATATACAGTTCAATATGTAGGTATCAACAATTTTGGAAAAGTGCCCTCTAATATAGCAGGATATTTGGGATTATCAAGCCCTGCGTGGTATACTGGCCGGTGTTTCCGGAGATCTTCGGCTACAATGGGGCAAGTGCACTGAAAGGCATGGTGGCTGAATATCTACTGCTGTACTCGAGGATTTTTTGGACAATTGGCTTGGAAATAAGAAGAAATCTCGTTACTAATTTTAAGATGTTCATCACCATGAAAGCCGAGTTCTTCATCTATGTTTAGAGGCGTAAGACATAGTAGCCTCAATTCATTCCACCAATTAAGTTACAGTCCATTCAAAATTACGATGCATCAGAAAAACCAAGGTTTCATGTCGCTCGTCATATGAGAGCTTAATTAAAATATATGAACGATATTATTATTTGTAAGTATGTTTTATATTTGAGGTCGTCTGCAGTGTGAAAGTAATAACTAATTTGATGTTGCATTTATTACACTCTTACGTACGGGTAATCTGTGTTGTAAGCTAAACGTAAATATACTCAATTGACCCATTTTGAGAAAGTTTGGAGCCCATTTACTAAAACATTGTTAACATCCTCGAACGGAAATAATAGTTCTTGATGAACATGAAATTAAAATGTCAATCAGTTTTAGAAACACGAATTTCTCTCTTCATTTCTGCAGCGACCAGATCTAAATTTACTCTAAACACGTAGGAATTATTTATAAATTAGTTGACCGGTAAATTGGCTCGTCAACCCGATTGGCATTTTAGGGTCGAATTGGTAACATGTCTGTCTGCCGAGATAAATTGTTCAAAGAGTTCACGAACGTTAATCGCAACATCTTAAATTTTGTAACCGTGTCGTATAAAATATATAGTATAACGCAGTTTGTAACTTCGGATATTTATTATCAATCGTTTCGTAATAAATATTGCGGGAAAAAATTAAGGCATAAATAATAATTGTGCTGTAGTTTTAATTGTATCAATTATTTAAATCTCTTGTCTGATTTTTATTATTGCATTGTGGGCTAATTACGATTTTTGTTCGATTATGTTTGCAAATTACTCACCGTACTTTTTCTTATATAACTCCATGATTTTCCAAATCAAAAAAAAAAATATATAATTAAAACAAAATTTGCAAATAAGTGTATGATATCCGTGGTAAATAATGTTTGGTTAGAAATCAAACTGTTAGAAAAATACAGAGTGAGGCGTTTAAAAAAACCCAACTTTGTGATATAACTTTGGATTAAATAACTGATACAGAGAGGGATTCAACTTTGACCCAATTTCTAAAAAGACCCTTATTTCCGAAAACAAATACATTTTAATTACAACTAAGCTCGTTGTATACGTTGAAAAAGCGCCATACTGTACACGAGAACAACCACGACATAATTCTAAGAGCCTTAGAACATATAGCTTCATAAATTATTTTATATGTGCTTCTGGAAAACTACCAAATTAGCAATAAAATAAATATATTGGGCCATTGACTTATACCTTTAAACGATATCGATGACTGATAAAACTTCTAAGACTACGAGCTGGTGAAAAGTAATTGCCTCTTAACTAGATGTTGACCTGGTTAGTTTAAAACCTGCTGCATTTATGTTGCTTCACTGAACCTGCAATTATACTAACCCAAACTACTGGCGCCTCTGTTCACCCAGTTCCATGTTGTTTATCCCAAACGTATGGGTCTATTCATAATTTTGATGTTTCGGCTCTTTGTGTGTTGATTTTGTATTCTTTTACCCGTAGGTACTTTCAATTTTTTGCTGCCACACTGATAGTTTTTCGATATGCGAAATGCTGAGTATTGTCACTTCTTGTGTTTCGGCCTAGCATCCATATCTTATTGAATTTTCTGTATTAGCCTCTTTACATATCCAGTCGTTGTCAGATCGCTTTTGATGCTGGTTAGTCCTTCTTTTAGATCCTCATCTATATTTCCAGTTGTTCTAATTCACTCACTATTCGTTTGGGGGACTGGGTATGATTTGAAGCGTAAATATGGACCTATGTGCTTGGTTTTCTATATGATGTTGTTGTTTGCCCTGTTCATCAAGCAATGATAGTTATTCTTCTGACGTCTTCGCCATTATTAATTTAATGGTTGATCCTAAGGCGTCAAGGTAGTTGAGAAACTGGGCTACACGTTATTCGTCAGAATTCCAGATGATGAATGTGTTGTCGGCATACTTTAACCACTACTTGTTAAAGACTGGCTATCCGTAATAATTCTACAAAATGTTTATAATCTTTCGCAAATGATGTGGTGCTATCTTGAAGAAGTTTGTTTATATCGAAACAAAGAATTTTGCAAGACTGTGAGTTGGAGAGTGTTGGGTCTAAGAGACACGTCAGGTTTAATGATTAGGCTGTCGAATATTATTCTTTCTACTGCAGTTTAAGGATCTTCGTTTAGCAGGTAGCAGCATTCTTCTTATTTTACGTCATATTCGTGTATGACCATGAAGACGGTGGCATTTTCTTCGCCTACTGGCAAAATTGTGAATATCGGGTACTTTGCAAGTGTGGCGATACTTACATAGGAGAACCAAAAAGGCCACTGGGAGGTACGAGTAAAAGAATAGAAAATCAACCCTCCAAGAGGCATGTGGCATTGAACTCCCGTTTATATCAGTGTTGTTCTTTAGGAACTACTATCGCCATGATAAGTCACTATTGCTTGTCCCAAACATGTTGAGCTATCCAGATTTTGATGTTTTGTCTCTTTGGTTATTGATGTTGTATTCTTTCATTCATACTTCCAATAGATTTTTTGTTTCTCCTACCTATAAGTGGCCAAACTGGCAAGGTGCACGATATATTCTGTTTTAGTATCTATTTGTATTATCAGTCGTGTTATCATGAAATAATTTCGTGATGTAGCTGCTGACTTGATTGCAATTATTACCTTGTATTTGCGTCCAATTTATTCTATTGTCTCTAACAGTTTCGTGATATGTATAATGCTGAGCATTGTCATTTCTTGTTGTTCGATTGGTGAACACCTAATATCCATATCTCTTTGCAATTTCTGTATTAGTCTTTCTAGATACCCCGTCGTTGTTAGTTAGCCTTTGCTGCTGGGTAGTTCTTTTTTCAGATCCTTATTATGTTGCAAATTGTTCTAGCTCAGTATAGCTGCAGGTAGAGTGAATTGAGAGTGATTACATGCCAAGTATAGATATGCCTGTATGCCTGATCTTCGATATGCTGTTGTTGTTTGCCCTATTCATCAAGGAATAGTTTATCTTCTGTGTTTTTCACCATTTTAAAATGAATGGTTGATATGAAGGTGCTAAGGTAGTTGAGGAACTAGTCTAGATGCTGTTCCTCATTATTTCAAATGATGAATGTATCGTCAGTATACCTTAATCACAATTTCAGCTTATGCTTGAAGATTCTAGTTGCTTCACTTTCAAATGAGCCTATGCAGATATTGGTAACTGCAAGTGAAAGGGTGAAATGATAGTTTAGCTTTTGACCCCTTCACCGTTGTAATTTTAGTGGCTGATCTGAAGGTGTTAAGGTACTAAACTGGTCTAGATGCTGTTCCTCATAATTCCAGATGATGAATGTATCATTGGCATATTTTAACAGCACTTTCAGCTTAGTCTTGGAGGTTCTGGTTGCTTAATTTTCAAACCATAATAAATACTTAGGAAGGTTTGCATATAGGGGTTCAACGTCAAAGTTAAGGAAGCGGCCTATTGGATGAAGATTGAAGATTTATTAATTCGCAAATGATGTGGTGTCATCTTGAAGAGGTTTGATTATATCGGATGGAGGTATATTAGGGGGACGTGAAGTGAAGAGTCCTGAGAACTGATAGAAGGTCTGAAGGGTATGTCGGATTGAAGATTTTTTGATTAACTTTAAAGGTGCGGTTGCTTGTTATATTGTCACGTCAATTTTATTTTTGTATTTTCATATGATGTGTTATATTTTCCTTTCTATTTAATATTAAGGATCTTTGTTTAGAAGGTAATAGCTACTTTTTCTAAATGTATCTTCTTATTTTACGTCATATTCGTGTCGTCCATGACAAAGGTGGTATTTTCTTCACCTGCTGGGAAAATCATGATTGAACTGTTTTCCGCAATTCCTTCAAAGCAACTTCCTTTTCCTTGGAGATTCTTGGTTCACTTTTTTCCAATTCAGTGATTTTTTCTGATCTACTATCGCCTCTAATCACTATTACTTATCCCAAACATGTTGCGTTAGTCCAGATTTTGATGTTTTGTCTCTTTGTTTGTTGATGTTGTATTCTTTCATTCATACTTCCAAGAAATTTGTTTCTTCTACGTATTAGAAGCCATACTCGCAAGGTACACAATATATTCTGTTTGTCGTATCTCCATGAAATACCGGTCGTATTTTGATTAAAGTGTTTCGTAATGTAGCTGCTTAGTTTACTACAATTCATATTCGTTGTCATCCATGACAATGGTGTGGCATTTTCTTCACCTGCTGGGAAAAACTTGATCCGGAGCAACTTCCTTTTCTTTAAAGAGTCTTGGTTTGCTTTTTGTCCAATTCAGTTCGAATTTTCATTTTAAGTGTTTTTTTTTAAACAAGTTGGTTCTATTCGCATGATCTGCACTGCGTTAGTAAGATCGACAGTGGCTATCTCTTTTGGAGTTACGACAAAGTTAAGATTTTTCTCCCAGAACTATTGTTTATACTTATTGAGAGAGCGATAAAAGATATTTAATACACATCTTGGATTCCATGGTGTTTCCTGAGCGGTTGTTTATTGTTTCTCATGTGCCAATAGTTCCAATTTCATGGCATATACTGCATAGTGATGTGGACAACAGGCGGTCACCAACATAACAACAGGAAGAAAGAAGAGAGTTTCAGAGCAACTTCTGCTTTTGTGTCAAGGAACTTTCAGAGAGAATTGAACGGAAGGACTACAGTCATACCTTCAACATTTACATGCGAATCTCTCTCAAAAAAACACGGCTCGCAAATCAAAAACATATGGAAAAATCTATATAGCAGTGTGGCAACTCATAATATGTAGGAGAGGATAAAAGACCATTGGAAGTATGGGTAAAAGAGCAGAGACTCATCACCCAAAGAGGCGAAACGCCAAATTATGGAAGAACACAGCATGTTTGGGACAAATAACATAAAATGATGTGGTCCAGGGGACAGTAGTCCTTATAGAATAACACTGATATAAACGAGTTCAAGGAAGCAGCATGATGGGCAGATATAATCTGATGAAGTGCAAAGTAACCAATCAATAAAAATCAACAGGATTTGGGAATCTCTTTTAAATACTATATAAGCTAAGAGTCAAGTACTTTTCATGATTCGTCGCACAATGCATTTGTATATAGGCTCGTAGTTTAAGAATTTTGTCAATGATAACCATTGAAGATGCAAGTCAATAGAAACGTTTTTATTAAAAAATAAAGGCATTCAAAGGCCATGTGTCTTCAATGTATTTTTTTACTGAAAATGATACTCTGCCTGTGACCTTCAAACAAAACTACACTCATCTATTTTTTTCAGCTTCAACTTCGTTTCCTAGACGAGCAAGTATTTTCATCAAAAAAAATTTTTTTCAGAGAATCTGAAATTAAAAAGGTTCCTTATCATTAAAGCAATGGGGATTATCCTAAATCAGAAATATACCAAAATATTTGAACTATTAATGGTTTGGTGCAATTTATATAGAGTTAACTATGTAGTGAAATATTTACACTATAAATAAATAAGAAAGTGGTTGAATTACAAATAAATTAGAGTTGATATGCTACATAAAATACATCTACATGAGATCTTAGAATGCAAAACTAAAACAAAATAGAAAATGATTAGGCAAGAGACTTTAACCACTATGTCTTTCTGTCTCCCTCTATATATAGACGACCCTATAACCTATTTCATACTCAAACTAAACCTGCCAATAACAGCTGAAGTGTTTATTTTAGATGTTTAATCAAATGTCTCCAGAGACGGTCGTATAATAAATGGTATTTGATTTCCAAGAAAAATTACATTCTGCTGTATAAACTGTAATATTTTGATAATGAACCATCCCGGATGCATGCATAACTTCTTAATGGAAATAAATCTATTTCCTCTAGCAAACGAAATCTTGCACTTTATCACAATATCGGACCACACCTGCTATGGTTTTAAATATAAGTAAATTATGGAGTTTAATTATTCTACATGCTAACCGTTGTTTCTCTTTAACTTTCAGATTGTATTCAAGGATTACAGCACAAGTAGTGAAATAGCCTTAGGCCACTAAGAGAATAATTTTTTATTAATGTAAAATACACATTTACTCGGTACGCATGATACCTTTAATGCAAAAGAAAGTGTCATACCCAACATCGCGATGTGGCATTCCAGCAGAGCATGTACGTCATATTTCCGGCAGATGAGGTAGTATATCTGTCATATGGTCGCCTTATCGTCGTACCCGCCAATAGCAACCCAGAAAACTCAAATTCTCCTATCCGCACAAATTCATTGCCCTTAGAATATTTTAGTCGGGACACGCCTTCGAGTACAACCAATTCAACAAGAAGCAAACGAAGTACCTACAGCGAACCCATACCGGGAACATCCAGAATTGAGGGCGATTTGGTTGAATCACAACCCTCCTCGAGCCGAGGTTGCAACCAAAGCTTTCAAGACGTATTACCCCAGGAACAAACAGCAGTCCAAAACTCTAAACCAAAGAAAAGATCCCTAAAGTTAAATTTCAGCTTACTGAGAAGAAATAATTCAAAAAAATCCGAATCACAGAGTCCGTTAACCTCAAGAGTTAGATATTCTGTTGGTCATCGAGAACAGTCTGGTATTACAACTCCTCCTTCTGAAGCTTTTCAACAGTTTTGCCATATTTCTTCTTCCGAAACTAATAAAGGTAATTGCATAGCGCTTCCACCAGAATCTAAAAAATACGCTAAAGAAAAGGAAAAAAGTTCATCAGTTCAAGGATTAAATTCTCAAGAAAAACTGTCCAGTAAGAGATCTTCATCTGCTTCAAAAAACAGTAGAGCCCCATCTACTCTTCAGGAAGATCAAGTAAGCAAGAGGTCGAGCAAACAAAGCTCTTCTTCTTCAAGATCTAATAAGCAAGAAAAATATTCACCTGTAGCTTTATGCAATAACACTTCAATTCTCAAACGATCGCAAAGTCAAATTCAAAGAGAGACACGGAAGGAACCAAGCAGAAAGATCTCAACTCCTACAAATCTCACTGCAGACACTTTTTATCCACTATCTACCAGCAGGGAAAAGAACCTTGTAGAACCAAGCCCAGAACCCAAGATTAAAGGTAGATCGAGCCCCTTTCGGTTAAGTTTCCGAAGAAGTAAAACTCCGGAAGTGTCATCAAGTCAACCAACTCGACCGGAACGTAAAAAAGAAAAGAGGGCAGTTAAATTAAAAAGTACTTTTGAGCGAAAACTATCTTTTTCAGATTTCTTACCCACGGGCCGCGAAAAGTCGTCCGAAACTCTACCGGAAGTGATAGTGACCAGTGACCGCGAAATATCGAATATTAATCGGGAAAAGTCACCAGTGCTCAGTTTTTTTCGTAAAACCCCGTCACCAAAAAATCTCGGTTGCGACCGAACGCCATATTTGAGTCGAGATTCGGGCTTATATACGAACCAATATTTGTCGCACGAAACACAGTTTGGAGATAATTCAAGGCCGCCCAATACAGGACAAAAACACACATCAGGTGAAGGTTCTATTATGAGTGTGGCTATTTTTAATACTAACTCTACTAAAAATATATTAATATCCTTGGCATTACTAACACTGTACCGCTTGTTAATGCTTATCAAAAATTGTTGAGTAATTCGTGTTTTGTGTTTTACAAAAAATAGAGTTAAGTTTTGTTTTTTTATTGGTGTGGATATTTGATTTGAATTTATTTGAATTTATTAACAAGCAATTAATAAAAATAGGCTTTTAGTGAACTGGAACTTAGTGTTTACGTAATTCACTATTTAATATGTACTTAGTTTCTGCAAGTAATTAAATTGTGTAAAATATTTCTGGATTAACATGAGCGCCAATGGGATGCAAGAGCTTTTGTAACTCTTAAAATCAATTTATCATTTGCAATTTACAAATAAAAACATTTATCTTGTTTTATTTTGATGGTGAAATTAATCATTGCACATTCCAAAGCGCTACCTAACTTTTCTCTTTCTCACGAAATACCCTGTATATGATTAAAGTCTCATTTATCTTTATTTCTAAAATGCATCCTGCATCGTTGACACTTAAAAAAGCCGTTTTCGATATACTTCGCGTCAAATATTGTTAATTTTTCAGTATTATCCATTGGTTGGACATGAATTAAATTGACCCGGTCAAAAACTACGGACACTCACTGAAAATAAATAGAACAGTCGTAAAATGTAGTTTACCATATATCATAGATTATGCACTTTTGAGGCTACCTAATTCCTTGTCGTACTATTTGCAAAGAGGCTTAATGATAATTTACTAGCAAGTGATGTATATGAATATCTCATCTTCGGTAGCCCTGAATAGTTTAGATATTTGGTGTCATGTTCCACAGTGATGGTTTGAAACATTCACCGATGAAAACAGAATCAGATGTCTGAGTGATAATAAATGGAAAAATGTTTGGGGGAGCCGGAAAAACAGAACTGCTTCAGTAGAGCTCTTATAGTACATGACTTAGGTCTATACGACCATTGTAAGTATCATTTCAGTACCTCTTTGATATGGAGCAACTGTCCATATCAAAGAGGTACTGAAATGATTTAGGGAGGTGATCAATGGTTACTTACAATGGTCGTAGAGATCTAAATAATGTACCACAAACAAATATTGCTCATTTTTATCTGGAAAATGTTATAAGGCCAATAGTTAATCCCTAAGATAACAAATCTGCTCCAATTTTATCCCTATGGATGATAATGCTTGCCCTCACAGAGCCAGGATTGTCCAAAATGCTCTAGTTGAGGGTGGTATTACTCGTTTGGATTGGCTTTAATTATCCTCAGCCATGAACCCAATAGAACACGTTTAGGATTTTCTTAAGAAAGTCAGAAATCAAAGAAATAGCCTGCCTAGAAACCGTGTCAGGAACTCAAATTGCCGTTCAATAACAATGGGCAAACCAAACCCGAGACACATTTAAATACCTCATAATTGAAATGTATCGATGCGTTGGTCACTTAGTCACATAATATAGAACCGTTTCTTGTCGTTATAATTTAGTTTTATCCTTTTTCTATATGTCTTACGAAATGTTAATTTAAGAAATGTTAAAACCCCCATTTATTTGTGATAATTCATTGGGCAACTAATCCAAAATAACCCAAACTAGCCTGGGAGAAATACCAAACCTTTATTACATTCTCCGACTGTCATAAATGTGGAGTGCAATACTTTTGTCGATGACCGTATGTTCTGAGTAGTCAATAATGATCAGTGAAGAGACAGCGCAACCTCATACAATACCTCCTACCCAAAACATCCGTGAAATACATTCCAGTCTATTGATCTATTTATCCACCTAGCGACCTTTGTCTATCTACTTTAAAGCAAGTAAACTTTTCGCAGGAATACTGACGGCAAGACTATTAAAATCTGTACATGCATAGTAGGCAAGCACTACTGGCCCTGAAGAGTTATAAACTTATAGTAGTAGAATGCTACAATTCACTCGAGGATAATGTCAGCAAAAACAAAATTTGTTTTTACAGGATTATGTAACAAATTAGCGGATAAATTGAATACATTCAAACATTATGGGTGTTGGGGAAACTAACCCAAACTAACCCCAACATATGTACTAACTTTTGTTTTACACCGTATAGTTTGGTGATAACACCCCGTATGTCCGTAGTATGAATGAGTCATAATTCAAACTCAACTAAATTTATTTCACCCCACGTAAACCACAATTTGTGTATTTAAAGTATCGTATTTCAGTTACTCCTTAGTCCGAACCTGGATTTTCGGTATAATAGATTAGATTCGGTTATATGCAACAATCTCTAAAAAGCAAGTGGACACTTCATCAAGGAACTCGTTATTAATCATTCTCAATTTAATATATTTTTGTCTCCGTCAATGTTGTGTAAACAACAATATGTCAAATAAAGAAAGAATATGTTTCGACCCTCTCAAATGCATCCGCCTTCGCGCAATTTCTCGCTCTAATCTCTTTGTCCGCGCCGGTAGTAAAATTAGACTTTAGTGTCTTACAAACACTCAACCGCATCGATGCATGAATTTGGCGCTAAGTACATCTACTCAGTCGTAGTTCTGGCTCTGGTTTTCTCATTTGTTTGCACAGGTATTTAGAGATTATCTGATGATCTCTCGGTTCTCTTTGTTCAAGCTTGGATAAAGAACTCCTTTGGGCGCTTCAACGCATTTTTTCGAGACAAGACAGCACGTCTCTCCTGTTGAAGAAGAAGATAAGATGGCAGATGGAAATTTGCAGCAGGCAAATCTATTTCTGCCCATAGAGATTCGAAGCATCTATTCGAAGTCTTATCTATCTATATCCCTGGTGAAGTTAATTGAGAGAATTGAAGAAAACGAAACGTACAAAGTATTTTGTGTGAACGGAAAGGCAGTTAGTTGGAAAAGAACGTTAATTAAATTCAGTAAAGAAAGGAGTTCATTTTAGATTTAAATAACCAAAAAGTTTTGTTAGACATTTAAAAATAGTTAACCAAATGTACACTGTACAGTACCATTAAGTTTTATGGGTGAAAGGATAAATGCTTGAAAGCTGAAAGTTGCATATATTTATGATATTTGATGCAAATTAATTCTTACATTATTAAAGTACGTAATAACTAGAATACACATTTCAATTCACACCCTATGAATAAATCCCCCATCACCCTATTTTAATACAGTCCACTAATTAAAATGGTTAATTGTAAAGTTAATTGACACCCCCACCTTTGTTGTCATAAATGATTTAATAATTAAGTGTTTATATCGACCAATGAGAGCTGGCCCTCCAAACCTATCTATCGTAACGTTGATACGCATGATAAAAATCATCCGTGAAGACTTTAGGGCAAGATGACATGAAACAACTTGCTGTCGACTTTCCGAGAACCTACTAAGCTACCCAATGAGTATCAAGGAAGCACCTACTGCCATGGTGGGGATTACGACTGGACCATGCAATCTAAACTAAATAAATCTAAAAAATGTTTCTATATAATGAAATTATGCGAGACACCTCTATGTAGAGGCTGTGTACATCGCGACGCTGGTTCGGAATGCAAGGAATATA